>PVKZ01004337.1:0-87290 GCA_004027375.1 Macroglossus sobrinus
CAAATGCCATATGATTTCACTTATATGTGGAATCTAAAGAAAGAAATAAACAAACAAACCAGAAACAAACTAATAGATATAGAGAACATTTTGCTGGTTGCTAGATGGGTGGAGGTTTGGGGGTAGGTAAAAAAGGAGAAGGGATTAAGAAGCAAAAATTGGTAGTTAAACAGACTGGGCATGAGATGTAAAGTACAGCATGGGGAGTACAGTCAATAATATTATAATAACTATGTATGGTGTCGGATGGTTGCGAGATTTATCGGGGTGATCGCTTTGTTAGTTATATAAATGTCTAATCACTATTGAACACCTGAAACTGACCTCATATCGTATGCCAACTGTAATTTTTTTTTAAAAAAAAAGAAAAAAGAATAAATAGTAAAATTTTTAAAAAATAAAAATAGGTAAAAGAACTAAATAGCTATATCACCAGAGAAGACATATGAACATCCAGTAAGCACATGGTAGGATGTCCAACATCTGTAATCATTAGAGAAATGTAAACCACAATAAAATACTACTTAAACACCACAAAAATGACTATGATCAGGAAAGACGGATAATAACAAGTGTTAGCAAGGATGAAACTAGATCCCTCATAAATTGGTGGGGGAAATGCAAAATGGTACATCGTGTCTGGAAAACAGTTTGGCAGTTTCTTAAGAAGTAAAACAGAAAATGTTTATATGACTCAGCAATTGCACTCCTAGGAACATTTACCCAAGAAAAATGAAACCATCTGCCTACACAAAGACTAAAATATGAATATTCGTAGCAGCATTATTCATAAATGCCTAAAAGTGGAAACAACCCAAATGTCCATTGATGGACGAATAAATAACAAAATGTAGTATACACACACAGTGGAATACAATTCAATCATAAAAAGGAACGAAGTACTGCTACATGCTAGAACATGAATGAACCTCAAAAACACAATGCTAAGCGAAAGCAGCCACATATGGGGTGATTCCATGGATATGAAATGTCCAGAAAAGGCAAATCTACAGAAGCTGTAAGTAATTAGATTAGTAGTTGACTGGCGCTGGCAACGGGAAAAGGGGAGAGACTGCAAATGAGCGTTAGGGATTTTTCTGGGGTAGTGGAATGTCCTAAAAATTTAATCGTGGTGATAGCTGCACAACTCTGTACATTTATACTAAAAATCAGTGACCTGTATGCTTAAAAATAGAGTGAGACAAAAAGACCTGGCTCAGACAAAAGCAACAAAAGAGAATACATAATTTATCCATTCCACTGTTGATACACATGTGGGTCGTTTCCAGTTTGGAGCTGTTATAAATGCTGCTAATATGGATATGCTTGTATATGTCATTTGGTGGACATATGTACACATTTCTCCTCATTACATACCTAAGAGTAGAATTCCTGGATCACACATACATTCTGCTAAAGATGTAAATACTGCTAAAGAGTCTCCCCGGGCCATCTGCCAGTTTCCCTCCCCATAAGCAGTGCATGCAACCTCTAGTTGCTCTCCATGCTCCAGACACTTGGCATTTCATTGTCATTTTCTTTTCAGCCATTCTGATGGGCGTGTAGTGGTACCTCATTATGGTTTTAATTCGCATGTCCCTGATAACAAAAACAATGGGACACACTTCCTCATTTGCTTTATCTTGATTTTTGGCCACCTGAAATCCTCTTTGTGAAATGCCAGTTCAAGTATTTTTGCCCTTTTTTCCACTTACGTCGTCTGTTGTTTTCATATTGACTTTTAGAGTTCTTTATATATTTGGAAAAGGGTTTTTTTTTATGCCACACTTTGACTTGACTTGGGGTCAGGATGCTTGCCAAGGTCCACAGCTGTAAGCGAAAGGGCCAGAATTCAAACCTGGGCAGTCCGACTCCAGAATCGAGGCTCTCGACTCGTCCATCTGACTGCCTCTCACAGTCCCTAGGCAAGACCCTCGCCTCTGAGCTTTTGGCCTTGCTGTTCCCTCCTACGGGAACATTCTTCCTCCCTCCCCATCGGGCAAAAAGTATCCTTCCAGGCCCAACAAAAGGCTTTCCCTGATGTGTTCCCCTCCCCCACACCAAACAGAGTTCCATGGCACCCTCCTCTCAGCCACCAGGTTGCCTTTGACCAGTCATGGACTGGTCAGGACTCCGCACTGAGCCACAAACTTTCCAAGCCGGCCCCTGAGCCTTGTCCATTATGCTGACACCAGCCTCGAGCACACAGCAAACCTCTCCAAGAGATGTTCATTGCTCCCGAGAGGGTTTGCTTCAGCCTCCGTCTTTCTGTTGGACTTAGAGAAATCACACTACCCCATCTCTGGCTTCAGTTTCTCCAGAGATCCCAGGAGTGAGGTTTTCCTCTGATTGTTCCTGAGCTGCCGAAAGCTTCATCTCTCCCTGCCCGGGGAATCACCTGCTGACCTTCCCTCCGCACCCTGCTCGGTGAGAGGGAGACAGGGCTGCTGGTTGGGCCGGCCCAAGGTTCTTGGTTCTCGAGCTGGACTTAGATTGTCCCGGAGGGATTTCTGAGTCACCTTCCTGACTATGGAAGGTATTTGACTACTCTGCCTTGAGTGATGAAGGGTCAGGAAAGTCCTGAGTGCTCGGTCCAAAATACTCTTCCTGACCAGCTGGAGGAAGAGGATCAAGCAATAACAACATCCCACTGATGATAATAATTGTTATAAGGTATTATATACCACCAGGACCACCCATACTTCACAGCACTGCACGTCCCTAAGCCAGGGAGCCGGGCAGTGGGATGCTTAGAACAACAGGCGGGGAACAGGCTGAGCCTCCGTTCCCCCAACTGTAAAATGGGACGACAGTCCTTTTTCTCGTGGGTTGCTGTGACAAATGTTCGTGTAAGCCACACAGTGCCTGGCACATAGCTATTGGTTTAGACCATCGTATAGACGAGAAGATCCGTGAGCAACTGGGAGCAAACAGCAGGTGTTTTATTCACACCAATGTCCCCAGCATCCAGCACATGATAAATATCCAAAAGACGTAAGGAATGTTCCACTTTCAGCCCTGATGACCCCAGTGGCTGTGTGCCTTTAGACAGTCCTCTTTCCTTCTCTGCATCCAGCCTCTTTTTCTGGGGGTTGATGAGGAGTTATCTAAGCTCACATTTTAATATCAAGGCCCAAGGGAGCAGTAGGTCACATGAGGGACTCAAGGGTGCAGGCAGCAGAGCTGGCTTGGTATGGTTTCTTCTCCCATGCTAACTCGCAATGAGATATAAGGGAAGTTCTTTGTGACCTCCCTTAGTTTCCTTATCTGTAAACTGTGTCCAGAGACTCTCTACTCATCAGGAATGCTCTACACATGAGGAATGCTTGGCACACACCTGGAACATAGTACGTGCTCAATTAATCAAAGATTATTAAGCGTGAGAAGAAGTGAGGGGACGGCAGCGGGGAGGGTGGTGGTAAATCATGTGTTGTAGAAACACGAGAGAAGGGGCGACGAATCCCAGCTGGTGAGACACAGAGAGGAGCTCGCTGGGGAGCATGGGCCTGGAGGCCGGGAGAGAGGCGGTGACCTGCCGGATGCCACACAGCTGTTGCAACAGACCTGGTCCCGGTTCGGGCTGGAAGCCAGTGATCTGTGATGGGGTCAGGCACTGGCCTAAAGATGACCTCTGGGGAAAGGGGGATGCTGCTTTCCAGGGTGTACTTGGGAAGCTCTGATTTTTTCTTCCCCTTCTGAGAAGCCAAGAGCTCTCAAACAAACAAATAAATCTTGGTCTGAGTTCTATTTCATTCAGAGTTTGTTTGTTTGTTTTTTAAGATAATATGTCTGAGCAGGGACAGTTCATCCCTGCCTGTTTCACCCTCCAACTTGAGAAGCGAGTTCCAAACTGGATTCTAGACCATCATGGACCTCAGTTTCCCCTTCGGTAGAATAAACAGATTCTTCAGGCATTTGTGTACTCTTGTAAACGACCGCCCAGATATAGCGTTACAAGGCGGGTGGGGAGAACAGAGCAGTGGGCATGGGAGACAGACCCCGTCTGCTTGCACATGCAGAAAACACCCTTCGGGCTGCCCAAGGGACTGGTAACAAACAGGGCCCCTCTGAGGATAAAAACTGGGGTTAGAGGTGGGAGGAAAGTGTGTCACTTTTTATGCTTTTATACTTTTTAAAATTGAATTATGTTAAAAAACCTTTTTTAAGGTGTGATGTAAAATTTTTTTAATGTATTCGATTCAGCATTTTGGTATTTTTAGAATTATGTAAGTGACTGCAGTTTGATTTCTTTTTAAGACACTGAAGTTCAAAGGGGAAAACCCCCAATGCGGGTGGTTCTGGCCAGAGATTCCCCTATGCCAGCAGGAGGAAGGGGGTAGGAAGAAGAGAAGGAAGAAAAGACATATCTGATGAGAAAAGTCAAACCCTATTTAGCAAGGTACAAAAAAGAAACTGAAATCCTTCTTCGCCGCTCCCTCCCCTGAAATAACTTCTTATTGTAGCTTTCTGTGATTCATTGGCAAGGGGCTGGGACTAGAAAAACAAAACTAAGAGGAAGGAAAGAGAAGGCATTGTGAAAGGCAGATTTCCATTTAATTTAACCCTTACGTTTATTTCTGCAGGTGACTTTGTCCTGTTTCTCTGAGCATTGGGCTGGGCTAGATTCACCTTGGCCTAGAATGCAAGCCAGGGGGGCCACCCGGGAGCAGCATCCTGTCCTCTTGAAGTCAGTCAGTGATTTCCTCAGCTGCAGGCCACCCAGAGCCTGCCCAGCCCCAGTCCTGTCCCCCCGTAAATCACCTTAGGCCCTGGCTGGGCACACCATCATTACCATCAGCAGAACCATGAGCATCTCCTAGGTCAGCAGACCAAGAAAGGTGGGAGGGTTTCCAGAGCACGGATGCCTTTTCCATCTTGTTTTAATTATAAAAGTAATGCACGCTCACGATAAGAAATTCCAGGAGCCTGGATAATGGAAGCTTTTTTCATTCCCTCTCCCCAGGGTGAACTGAGTGACCAGGTTTCCTGTGCCCGGGGTTGTCGGCCAGTCAGTCCTGCGAAGCCATCAAAGTAACGCTGCCATCCTGCAGATGAGGAAACCGAGACTTGGAAAGGGGGAAGAGACTGTTGAGGCCACACAGCTGAAAATTGGCAACGTTGGAATTTGAACTTGACTTTCCCACCCTCAGGTCTATCAATTCCATGAGCCTACCAAGTGGCGTAAGCTCTGAACAGCTCCATCCTCAGTTTATAGTGTCTCCTTTGCCTCATCCCTCGTCCCACACATAACACACAAGATATCACACTTGCACATGACACACATAGAGTGACTAACCCAGCCTCACGAGAATGTACCCTATACATATATACGCACTGGCACAGTGGGGTGCCTTCACCCCCACAGCCATCTCTAAACCAACATGCACAGTTGCACACTTCAGACACACACAGGTTCTTATTCCAAGAGACACGGACACTGGCTCATGTGCCATCCCCACGTGCTCTCCTCACCCACTCTGTCAGAGCCCACTCTTCAGAGAAGCCACATCTCCCTCCTGGCCGAGCGGTCACCGTAGAGGTTCTGCCTTCCTCTCTGGGTGATCTGATCGCTGTCTCCTAGACCAGTAGATGCCACCTGTCCTCCAGCCAAAACTGAGCCCCTTACCTCTACGCCCTTCCTCTCCTGGCCAAGGTCCTAAGGCAGCAAAATTCTCACAGCCCTGATCCCCGTGGAGTTTGGGTAAAGAACCTCATCTTTCACCATCTGCCTGCTGAGCTTCGTGTGCACAGTTATCTTGAAGGGGAACTTGGTTGGAAGTTAAAAAAATCCCAACTCTGAGGTGGAAGCCAAACCCTAACTCTCACCCTGGCCCTGGTGACCATCTTATCCCGTTTCTCATCTCCATAGCACGTTTCCAAATCAATGCCTCAGTTTCCCTCAATGGTTCTCAGAGGCTGGAAACCTGCACACTCAGTCTGACTCAAGGAGCTCCAATAAATGTAGCTCAAACTTTACGAAAATACACACGCTCCTCCCCCAGAATTACTTGGGGTCCACTGGGCTGGCGCAGAGTGGGTGCTCAATGGACTCTCTGTGTAGATGGGTAAAGTAACAGTCTTCGCTTCCACAGCCAGATGTTAACTAGGAGAAATGTCACTGCTGGGATTAGAGCATGGGGACTGAGGCCCTTAGTTGGGGGCCACGCATATCTGGGGGAAAAGACATTGAATTTGGCGTTTTATCCATTCCCCTGCTAAATTAACAAATATTTCCAGAGTGCCAGGTACAAGGAGCTAGGCACTGGGGATGGGTAGAGAGTGAAAAGCTCCGGCGGGCTCTGCCCACATGGATCGCGAGGTCTGCTACAGACCACCTGACCTAGAAAAATATTGCGTGGGACTGTGTCTCGTGTTATAGGAAGCCTGTTCAATCAAGACACTTGCTCTAGGTATTTGCTGAAACCTTTGGAGAACAAAGGAGGTGTCGGTGATGCTTGGGTTTTTATTTCTTAGAATGAAAAAAATGTTTCATGGCTTTTTTTTTTTCTTTTGCCTTGCAAAAAAGCAGTGAATTTAGGAAACATGGCTCTCCAGGACATCTGGGGATGGGGAGCAGGGCACCCTGATTTTGTACGACTCAGTGATGGCCTACTGGGACGCGAGTCCACCTCTTGCCCTTCCAGGCTCTTCCCGGGACGTCCTTTGTTGGTCCCTAGGAAAGAAAATATAGGTATCTTTTTCAAGATCTAGATACTCCCACTCCCCCCCAAAAAAACTCTAAAAAACAAAACTGCAGGAAACAAAGCTAAAGAAATCAGAAAGCTAGCCCATATCCAAAATTAAACAGGAAACCGGAAACCGTTTGATGATGATATTTCCGGAGGAAATGCCGAAACTAAGTGGCTCAGTGCTGGTGGGAGAGGCAGGCGGTCATTGCTTCTTGTCCCTCCCAGAATAGGGACAGTTCTCTCCCTCCTTGGAAACCCCGTTGTGATGGCCTCGGGCATGGGACAGAGCCTGGAAAGCCGGCTTCCAGCATTTTGGGGGGAATGACCAGCTGGGGAAATGACCGCATCAGTCCAGGCTTTTCATGACGCACACAGAAAATGAGTGACAGCTGAAGGAGAAATGGAATATGTGTCCTCTGTACTGCTCGCTCAAGGTTCCCGGCTTCCCTGGAGAAACCGATGGCCCATCTTAAACCTCAGGCTCCTCTACACCGTCCTCAGCTCTCCTCAGACCCACCTCCTCTCCGTCCTACTCCCAGGCTTTTGCCCACACCCTGCCACCCACCTGGAACGGCTTCTCCTTCTTCTCATCTTCTGCAGATCCCGCCTGTCCTTTGCCCACCTTCTTCAGGAGGTTCTCCCTTCTCTGGCATCCTCGGAGGTGGGCTGCATAATTTAATCGAGCAGGCTCTGATCTCTTGCTTCCCCATGTTTCACAGGCAAGCCGCCAAGGTCCACACTATCCAGTCGAAAACTAACACAAGCCACACACACACACACACACACACACACACACACACACAATTAAATTTTCCTAGTAGCGACACTGAAAGAAGAAACCGAAAGAGATGACATTAATTCGAATAATGTATTTTATTTAACGCAACATTGCCAGAGTATCATCATTTCAATGTGGCATCAATATTAAAAAATAATAAAATAGTTATTTTATTTTCTTTGAAATCATTTGTATATTACATTTACAACCTATCTTAATTCAGCGCAAACACATTTTGAATGCTCAGTAGCCAGCATCTGACTTCCATGTTGGCCAGCACAGATCCAGGCTGCATTAGTCTTTGGGTTCGTTACATGTGACAGAAGATTACATTACATTGGCTTATGTGAGAAAGAGTGTTGGCTCATGAAATTAAAAAGAACTGGAGGCACATGGTTTTAGGCACAGCTAGATCTGGGTGTTCTAGTAATGTCAACATCATCAGAGATCTGATTTTCTGCATTTTCCAGCTCTTTTCAAGCGGGCTCGGGATGGCATAACAAGGACAACCACCAAGCTCAGGCTTCCCTCTACCAGGTCAGCCACCTGACCCCCAGGCCCAGCTTCTGTTCGCCAAGACTTTCCCCGGCCAGAATCTCATTGGACCAGGTGGAATCACGTGCTCATTTCTGAACCAATTACTCTGTAGCTAGGTGAATTGAATTGATTGGTCAGACCTGAGTCACATGCCCATTTTCGGCACTGCGGGAGAATAGAGTCAGCCTCACCTGACCTGCTGGGACGGAAGTAGAAGAGGGCTTGTTTCCCAAGGAAAAATCGGGGGGACAGGGGGAGCTGGTACTAGAGGGGGCTGGGGCAGGGGATGGGGAGAGGGAGGGTTGGCGGGGTAGGCTGGCCAAAGCAGGGTTTGGGTTGAATCACCAGGGGCTTCCACAGAACACTGGAGTATCAGGTCCAACAGGAAAGCCATGATTTAGTCTTGGGGAAATGTTCAAGATATTTAATGACAAATATGGCACCTTCCAATGAAGATGGCTAACGGCCTTTTGCTAGATCCATTCAGGAGGTCAAAGGACTGTGGGGAGTCAGGAGTGGGAGGGTCCAGGCTGGCAGTGGGGGACCAGGGTAGTCCTGTTTATTCTACTTACGCAGATACGGCCATAGGGAGTGGACCAGGAGAACATACAATGGCCTAGAGCTCAGACACTGCGTCTCCCCTCATCCCTGCACTGAGCACTAAGCCCACCTGGAGAGAGAACCCTGGGTTGGTGGGGCCTAAGCAGAACAGAAAACCCTTTCAGCTGAAAGAGGCAGAGTAGATGGGGCCTGCGAGAGGTTCTGGAGGTGCCAGAAGCACAGACGTGTGTAAAAAGCGATGTACCCATGGGGAGGGCTGAGCATGTGGGTCAGAGATAGAGGCTCCAGGGGAAGGCAGGGGGGCATGGGTGACCTCACCTGCGGAGGCTTTCTGAGCTCCACCTGAGAGGAACAGAAAACTGGCTTGAAGAACCCAAGGAATATACTCATCCATCTGTCTATCCATCCATTCATCCACCCACCCATTCAACCATCCATTTATTTGTCCATTTATACATGCATGCAATACTTATTTATCAAGCTCCTGCGATGTGACAAGCACTCTGCTATCTGCTGAGGATACCTGGTGGCTAAGGTGGCCAAGGTCCCTGCCTTCACAGAGCACAGATCCTAGTGGGAGAGAAATATGATCAGCAAATGAGCGCACTTTACACCTGTAAGAAGGCAGCCAGGTAGAAGGTGAGTTGGAAATGGGATGGGGGGCCACTTTAGGCAGAGTACTGAGGTGGAGACATTTGAGCTGATGAAGGAATGATAGAAAGAGCTAGAGCCTTGCATCAGCTGAGGGAAGATGGCGCCACACAGGGGAAAGAGCAAATGCAAAGACCTTGAGGAGAGGATATGGTTTGTGTCTTGGAGGAACAGGGGGATGGGGCAGGAGGCTGGAGGTGTGAGAATGGCACTGTAGACACTTTCTGCAAAGCCAGTTTGGCAGGTGAGAACTAGCTCCACAATATTCACCAGGTGCAAGAAACAGTCCTTTGCTTTATTTATCTGGAATAACACATAAAGCATTTATTCTGTTCCATGCACTCTAAATGTCCAGCATGTATGAACTCTGTAATCTTTACAACAACCCTTTAGGCAGATACTATTCCTAAATCTGTTTTACAGATAGGAAAACTGAGGAACAGAGAGGTTAAGTCACTCCTCTATGGTCACAGAGCTAGCAAATGGCAGAAGCAGGATTTGAACTGAGATGGTTCCAGAATCCACACATTTACACACTCAGCCATGCTGCCTCAGCCATCTTGGCTCTGTGCCCCTTGTTTATCAGCGTGGAAAGCTACAGTCTCTCCCATTCCTGGGATTTTCTTTCTGGGGTGACCAAAGGCTTTGGGGGGCATGATAAGCAGCCCAGAGGACTCGAAACTGAGCACCTGGTCTTCTGTCCATTATGGTCACTGCTGTCCATGAGATCCATTCAAAATCGGGAAACTGGGCTGCCCATCTCTCTCTGTGCCAAGGGTGGATTTGGGGGTCTTTGGTTCTGGCTCCAGAGGGACTGAGCAGTTTCTATCCCATCCCATCAGAGATTCATGTTTGCTTCCTCTACTTCACCCCTGGACTCCCTTCTCAGTGAGCCAAGATGCCCAAACCAGAGACTTGGCAGGACTTATTGGCTGGCACATGATGACGAAGGAAACCAAAGCCTGAATCACAAAAACTTGGCCACGCTTCTTGGATTGGCTTGCTGGGAAAAACCTATCCTTTCTTTTAAGTCTCCTATAATAATAAAAACAGGACTAAAAATAACATTTCAAAATCTAGTCTGCCAAAGTTGGCAAGCCATCATGGCTTTTCGTTTTTGTTTTAGTTTTTTGTTGTTTTTTTTTTTTTTAAAGGAGATAATATAAAGAAAGCACCTCTCACAGTTCTAGTAGTTCTCAAAAAGGGATATTGAACCAGAAAAATCAGGCTTCGCTAATCAGCTGTGTGACTCTGGGTAAGTTACTTAGCTTCTCTGACACTCATTTTCTCCATCTGTAAAATGAAGGCAGTGATGCCCTGTGTTGTGGTGTGCTATTTTGAATATTAAGTGGAATAATGGACATAAAAAAGGCATTTGCTAAAACTCAGCTTCCTGCCACACTTTTCCCAGGCAGAAGTGGTGACATGTGCCAAAGTCACAGCGATGCTAGGACTCTCCCTCTGAGGCCTCTCGGCTGGCTGAGCACCAGGTCCGTATTCAGCCATCTGACTTCATCTGTACCCATCGGGGCTGAGCACCAGAAGAGCGGGACTGGGATTTCCCCCAGCTGCTGGTAGACTTTCCACAATGAGCTCAGGGTACTTTCCTCCCAAGTAAGACAAATGTCCAGAGTGGAGAAAGGGGGAGACCTGCCTCTTGGGGATCCATTGCTGGTGTCCAGGCTGCCGATAAGGAGAAAATGAGATAAACAGGAGTAGTGGCCTTCTTCCTTCTCATTTTTGGTTTTGAAAGCCTGGAGTGAGAATGAGATTTTGAAAGACTTCCTTCATGCTAAGAGTCTGGCCTGAAAGGTGTTAGATGAGAACAGCTGACCATCCACTCAAACCCAGGAGATAGGGCTGAGTGGGGTCCCAGCACTGACCCCCATCAAGTGAGCATTTTCTTCAGACAGGGCTGGCCTGGGCTTCAGCTCTGCCCTGCCTTTCTTTTCTCATCTCTCAAATGATACACACTCAGAAAGGTCGGTGGTGTAAGGCATGAGGGGAGGGTTCCAAAGGCAGAGAGCACAGGGCTTCTTCCCCAGAGAGGACCGTGGCAGGTCACTCAGCCTTTCTTAGCCTTAGCTCCCTGGTCTGCAGTAGTGGGCAGGAGCCGGGGCTCGCAGCACCTGTCTGAAGCACTGGGCTAAAAGGGAAGTTGTGAGCATCTGGCAACCTGGCCCCTCTGTGATCTTGGTGACTTTCCGTTGCATCCCTCCATCCCTTCCTTCCCAGTCATCACCCTCCACACCCAAACCCTGGGCAGAACAGCAGAACTTGTCCTTTTAATGTCCAAAAACACATCTTGAATCTTGAATTCAACCACCTTTTGCAATATCCACTTTGCTGGTCCATCCACCATCATCTCTCATCCTCCATTGCCATGGCCTTCTCTCTGGACTCCATTTTTCTCTTGGCCTCTCACATCCATCCTCCACACAGCTACAGCCAAAGGAATCATTCTGAAAGGCCAACTGGATCATGTCATTCCTCTGCTTAAAACACTACAGTGACTCACACACAGAAGAAATCCAAACTCCTTTCCCTGGCATCCAGGCCCTGTGTGATAAGGACTTCTGCCTCCTTCTCCTTACTCCTGCCCCACTGAACTTCCTGACCTTCCGATAGACTATACTCCTCCCTGCCTCAGGACATTTGCACTGGCTATGCCTCCCACCTGGAATGCCAACACTCCTAATGCTGAATTTTATTCATCTCCCCCTTTTCAACTCAGTGTCACCTCCTCAGAGAGGCCCTCCCTAACCACTCTTCCTAGGAGAGTCCCTTAGCCATTCAATCACTGTTAAAGGATACTTTTTTTAAAGGTAAAAATCATGATTCTCATATAAATATAACATGAACACAAGTCAAAGATTTAATCTTATGGGAGAACCAGTAAAATATTACAACTGGTTTAAAAGAGAATTCAAAGACACACATATATTGGCAATTAGAAATGATGAAATGGATTTAAAAACCAATATAAAAATAATACCCACAGGACAATAATTAATTGCATTCCACCCCAACAAAATCTACTTGCCTTTCTATGGACGAGAGTCATCAGTATGTAGAAGTAATGAAAGGTGCAGCCCCCTGCAGAGTCAGATAGCCAGGACACGGGTTATCTTTGGGGGCCTTTTCCAAAGTCCCTTACAAGTTTCTAGTCACATCTTCTTTCTTGCGCTTACCAGGACCTGAACTCACTTATTCAGCTATTTCTTCTCTTTCTCCTTCCACCCCACACTGCTTCTTGAGGGCAGAACTTGTTTTGAACAGGGCATCTAGAAGAGCGTCTGGCACATCGCAAGTGTTCAGGAAATGTGGAGGCCCTTTCCGATGTCCAGGGCAATTTGTATTTGGGGAGAGGACACAAAAGACGTCATCGCTGAGCCTAAAGAAAGAAATTCGGACAGCGGATGGGGTGGGGGCACTTGGGGTGAGGAAAACAGGAAAACTGAGGAGGGCTCATCACCTGTCAAATAAGCAGGACCTCTACCCACCTCAGGGGCTTTATCGCCCTTGACATCCCCAGCCCCGAGGGGTCCAGGGGGCCCTGAATCCGGGTGCTAGGGCGCGTTCTCTGGCTGAGGCTGCTCTGTGGTACTGTTTCAGGTGAGCCAGAGGGTACTGAGGTGTGAATGTGACTCCACTACTCACATCTTCTGGGTCTGTCCCCTGGGCTGGGGTGACTTTCAGCTCCTCTCTTTCAGACCCTCTGTACAAAGTGGGGATTAGCGCCTACCCATGTCACACAGCAGCAACTCAGTGGCCCAGCCACGCCAGAACCTCGAGTCCTGCCTCCCCGTCCTGCCTGCCTTTTTTTTTAAGAGTTACATCCTCAGGGCTTCGGGGAGCCTGGGGACAGGGACGCATGAGATTCTGGGAAGGTGTGGGTGCCCTTATGTCTCCCGGAAATCCGTAGCTCTTCTGGTCCCAGGACAGAGCCTGCGCGTGGGTGAGTCTGGGGTTAGGGAAGGAGGGAGAACAAAGTGTAGCGGGGGTCGGGCTTGGGGGCGGGGGAGGAGACTTGAGTCACAGAATGCAGGAAGGAGGCGAGGGAGGGATTAATCCACGCACATCATCTGAGCGCCTACTCTGTGCCACGCACGGTTTGGGGCACTGGGGACTCGGTCAGGAATATGGAGAATCCGGCGGTGCCGCTGCAGGACGCGGTCTGAAACCGAGCCTGAGTTAAACACACACAACGTGAAGTTGCAGTTTTGCCGAATGTTCCGAAGGAGAACGTGATACCGGTGTCATAAGACCTTGCGATTTCCGAGCTTCGCCTAATTCCGGTGCCAGCAAACATTTGTAAATCAGGGTGGATGTGCGGGATTGACTGTTTAGTGCAGAAAACGCACAAGGGAATGTGAGCAGAAATGCAAAACTGCTTGCTGATATGCAAGATGCAAAGCCGCTGTGAATACTAAATGATGCAGAATGAATGCACTTCAGAGGCACGAATGCACGAACTTCGCAGTGCGAAGCAGCCCTTCGCCTTTCAGATTTTCTAACACGCTGCTCGCGCCCTCTACTGTTTCCTAAGCGCCTCGCTCCTCTCCTGGTCCCATCTGGACCCGCCCCCTGAACCAGTACAAATATGCAGCTCCTCCCAACGCCGGGAGAACATAGGCCCATGGTTTTTGTTACGCATGCGCACAGTATAGATTTACTGAAGAAGTTTGCTTGCAAGCCCTTTCGTAAGTAGTCAGGATGGCCGAGCGGTCTAAGGCGCTGCGTTCAGGTCGCAGTCTCCCCTGGAGGCGTGGGTTCGAATCCCACTCCTGACACATTCCTTTTCTCCGCCAATAAACTACAGATTGACTAGATATTTTATACCTTTGGGTAGCAGTCTTGTAAGCTTTCTATAAAACAAGTATTTTCTTCTTAACAGTATTTTTTTAATGAGATTTTTTAACTTTGGACTATAAAAGGGAAGTCCCTCTTTGTACCGCAGAACCTTAGTGCAACGTACGCCCTTTCCTTAGAAAGGCCTAGAAAGGAAAAGTAAAACATTGCTGTCAGGAGTGGGATTCGAACCCACGCCTCCAGGGGAGACTGCGACCTGAACGCAGCGCCTTAGACCGCTCGGCCATCCTGACCCGCCGAAGCAGCTTTTGTGGGGTCTTATGTAGTTTCTAAAACAATGAGGCGTGGTGCGAGAATCAACTATAGGGTTCCGGGAAGTTTTCTACATACAACCACGTAGACCCTACCGTCTACATCTAAAATCTACCGGTGTTGCTAAGACTTAGCGTTATTTTTAAACTGGTTCAGTCTTTTTACTACTTACATGTTTTAAATGGAAACTGTGGTCTGAGCAGGAAAGGAAAATCATTCCCTTGCTATCAGTAGAAAATAACCATAAAAATAAATACAATGGAAACGAAACTATCTTATTAAATTCCAGCCACTTGCCAAGGCTCGGAACCTGAAGTTTTGATATTATTTTTAACCACTGATATTATTCGTAGAAAGGATGGAAACTACTGTTGGGCCCCAGGGGGAGTTAGATTATTTATTTTGGAAGACGGGGTGCCGTGGCCTCCTGAGATTGGGAAGCCACAGGCAGGCAGTGGGATCCCGTTCCGCAAGTGTTTAGCTGGAGCCTCATCCAGAGAAAGCTGGCTTTTATACCTTGTTAGTAAACCGAACTAGGGAAAAGTTGGAGGCTTAGGGAGGAGACAATTTCTTGTGACGTGCACAAGGAATTGGGAGTGTGTCTATCTGTCCTTCTTGCTCCAAGACCTGGGGCTGAAGGTGAACGTGCAGTGGTGGGTAGTTACAGGGGAAGTTTTCCAGAGAAGGAAGAGATGCTGGAAAGGAAACAAGGTGACTGTGTAGATAGTGATATCCCCATCACCAGAGGCATTCAAGACAAGGCTTAACAGTCACTTGGTGGAAAATCTGATGAGAGGATTCTGGAGTCCCTATATTAGTTTGCTATTGCTGCTGTAACAAGTTATCACTAACTCAGTGGCTTAAAACCACACCATTTATTTATCTCGCGGTTCTGAAGGCTAGATTCTTCCTGGAGGCCCTAAGGGAGCTCCAATTCCTTCCCTTTTCCAGCTTCTAGAGAGCACCCACATTCCTTGGCCCGTACCCCCACATTACTCCAACTTTCGCTTCTGTCTTTGCGTGGCCTTTTCTAATTCTGACCCTCTTGTCTTACCTTTTATAAAGATCCTTGTGATTACACTGGACCCATCCTGATATCCAGTATAATCTCCCCGTTTCAAAATCCTTAATTTAGCCATATCTGCAAAATTCCTTTTAACCATGTAAAGTAACATTCACCGCCCAGGAATTAGACATAGTTGTCTTTGGTGAGGCAACCTGTGTGTGTTTGAGAGAGTTTGAGGCAGGGCCGCAGGGAGACTATTTAATATCTTCGTTTAAATGTTTATGTCATGTGCACATATTATCCAACCAAAAATAAATGCAATTTCACCAGGTAATCAAGGTCAACATCAATAGCAATAAGTCAGATGGATAGTATGTACTCTCGACATGATGCGCTCTTGAATAGCACTTGACCTCTGCCATCTTCCTCCCAAAAACACATTACTCTGAGTCGGATCATGAGAAAAACATTAGACAAATCCCAGCTGAGGAGCGTTCTACAAAATACCTGACCCGTGTTCTTCAAAGCTAACAAGTTCATCAAAATTATGGAAAGTCTGAGAAGCTGTCACAGCCAAGCCTAAAGAGAGACATCACTAGTAAATGTTATGTGCCATCCTAGAACAGAAAAACTGAAGAAATCTGAATAAAGTATGGACTTTAATAATAATGTATCAATATTGGCTCATAAATTGTGACAAACGTAACATGCTAAAGTAAGGTGTTAATAACAGGAAAAATAGGGTATAGGATATAAGTGAATTCTGTACTCTGCAATTATTCTGTAAATCTAAAACTATTGTAAAATTCTAAAAATTCTTTAACGTAATACAATTTCATAGTTATATATTAACAAAACATGTTTTAAAAATATATAAACTACTGTTTATATAATTTCTTCTATAAATAAATATAAATAAAATTATTTATTTACGATACATATGCTAAAATGTGTGTATTAAAGTCTCAGACACTATAGAAACACCAGCAGCTGGGATTATGTCTGGGTGGTGGCCTTTATTGTGATTTATTTTTCCTTAGGTTACCTGCATTTGATATTTGTAAAATAAACATGGATTACTTGGGTAATTCTTTTTTTTAATTAAAAAACTCAGGAAAAATCGTGAGAGACTTTGAAAAAGGCAAAAAGATTCCTGGATATTCCTTCAATGTAATTTAAGTGTTGCCTACAGCTGTGCTATCTAATACAGTAGCCACTAACCAACCATACATGTCTACTGAGTACTTGAAATGTGGCTGGTCAGCATTGAGATGTGACTTAAGTGTAAAATATATGGGGGTTTTGAAGACCTTAATACAAAAAAGTAAAACATTTCATTCAATTTTTATACTGATGACATGTTTAAATGACAATATTTTTAACATATTGTGTTAAGAAAGCATTATTTAAAATTGTTTGAAATTCAGGTCTTAAGAATGCAAATAAATATTGTCTGGTAAAATGCAATTGATTGCACTCTGTGATAGAGGCCAGTTCTGCATCTAGGAGCAAATTCAATTGGGCATTCCTGATATGTGTGATATACACACATATATACACACACATCCATAGACATATATGTACACACCTTTGAATCCGTGTTTTACATTTTTTTACTCAAACATTTTTTATTATTAAAATATACATCATAACATAAATTGTATCATCTTAAGCATTTTTAAGTACAATTCAGTGGTTTAAGGCTATTCATATTGTTGTAAAGTCATCATCACCCAACCATCCTCATAACTTTTCATCTGGCAAAACTGAAATTTATTAAACAATAACTCCCCATACCTTCTTTCCCTCAACCCCTGGCTACCACCATTTTACTTTCTGTCTTTATAAATTTGTTTTTTTTTTTTTTTAATCAGAAAGTACCTCTGAGTATCTCATATAAGTGGAATCATATGATATAGGTCCTTTTATGACAAATTATTTCACTTTGGATAATGCCTTCAAGGTTCACCCATGCTGTAGCATGTGTCAAAATTTCTTTCCTTTTTTAAGGCTGAATAATATTCTGTTGCATGTACATACTGCATTTTCCTTATCTATTCATCTACCGATAGACACCTGGGTTGCTTCTACATTTTAACTAGTGTGAATAATGCTGCTGTGAACATGGGTGTGCAAATATCTCTTTGAGATTCTGCTTTCAATTCTCTTGCATGTATATCCAAAAGTGGAATTGCCAGATCATATGATAATTGATGGAGTTAGTGAACCCTGGAGTTCTTAAGAGAAGAGTCACAGGAAGGGTTTTGAACTCTGTGTACAGTTTGGAAGGGTCAAGGGAGAATGGAAGTGGGGGCAGCTCCCAGAGCAGGAAGAGGAAGTGTTGATGCCCCTGTGGATGGAGCTGGATTGGAAGGGAGGCTGAAGAAGTTCCTTCAGAGTTCCTTCCTTTCCTGTTTCTTCCTCCTGTGTCACCTCCTCTAGGAAGCCTTCCCTGATGCTTCTTTTCCTGGACCCGGTTTCTGGCTTCCTCTGTGTTCCTATAAGTTCCTGGGCTGACCCCTCAAAGCACTGGGATTAGAATGGACTTTCTAGGTGTATGACCCTTCCCTGTCCCCCAAACTGAGCTCCTAAATGGCCAAAGTTTGCAAATCTTGTTTACCACCAAAATCCCCAGGATCTAGGACACAAAATGTGGAGAAGGAGCTCAATAAGTGCAGGCTGAATAATGAATTAATGAGACAACAGAATAGGGGCCAGGCCAGGGGCAGGAAGTCCTGGAAATGCCACCCCAGACCTCCTCATGCAGGTGGGGAAAGTGGGTTCACCCAAGCGTTGGCCTGGCCACATCTCTCAGGAACTTGAGCCATGGAGCCCTTAATCAATAGTTAATTCTAATGTCCTCTCTGGAGCTCCCACCCCAACTTTAGTCCCAGTTCCAAGAGTCAGGAGGAGCCAAGCAGAGAAAATAAGCAAACCCCAAGACTGATTGTGCCTTGTTCTGGTCCAACAAGTAACTGGCCCAGAGGCTGGCAGGTCTGTGCTAGCACCTCACCCCCACCACCTATGTCCTGGCTGTATCTCTCAACAAAGAGACATCACAAAGGCCTTCACCCCTTGCTACTCAGCATCCTGATGCCTACCCTTTACTCTTGTATCATCCACCTGGCATACCTCCTTCTCAAATTGCTCCTTTCAAGGCTCTGTTTGAACGGTACCTCCACCCTGAAGGCCTCATACCTTTGTCCTACCCCAGGAAGTTCAGCCATGGCGGCAGTGCATAGAATGAGTGTTTGCCTAGAATTAATTGAACCCCTCAAAGCTGTTGGCTCTGTGATCATCTGGTGTACCCAGTTCTGACCTATACCTTGGATACCCTCCCAAGGGGGATGCTCAGTGACGAGAAGAGCCACCTGGCCCTGGTCACATTGCCTCACTGTGTAACTTGAGCTGACTCCTGCCCCTTTCTGAGATGGACAGATGTCCTAGCAGTGACAGGAGGGAGTCAGACTGGATCACTGTGTGTCCCAAACGTCAGGCATTTGTTACCTTGCTTTTCCCATCTATATACCATTCATGCTTATTGGCCATTTGTATATTTTCCTTACAGAAATATCGATTCAAATTCTTTGCCCATTTTTTAAATGGGTAGTTTTTGTTGTTGTTGGGTTGTAGGGGTTCTCTATATATTCCAAATATTAACCCCCGATCAGATACATGATTTGCAAATATGTTCTCCCATTCCATGGGTCACCTTTTCACTCTATTTAATTGTGTCTTTGGATGCACAGAAGTTTTAATTTTGATGTAGTCCAATTATACTTGTGTTGCTTGTGCTTTTGGTGTCATATCTTAGAATGCATTTCCAAATCCAAGTCATGAAGGTTTCCCCCTATGTCTTTGAAGAGTTTTGTAGTTTTAGGTCTTGTGTTTAGGTCTTTGACTGATTCATTTTGAGTTAATTTTCATACATGGTGTAAGGTAAGGTCCAACTTCATTTTTCTGTATGTGGATATCCAATTTTCCCAACACCACTTGTTGGAAGAGTGTCCTTTCCCCAATGAGTGGTCTCGACCCCTTTGTCAAAAATCATTTGACCAGATAAATATGCGAGGGTTTTTGTGCAGTTTCTGAAAACTAAATATTTTCTTTAAGCAAACTAATTTTTAACTATAATAAATGTATTTAAAAAGGAAACCTATAATTTGTCTATAATAGAAAACCGGCATCATTACCCGTAAATGGAAGGTCACAGTAAAAATAAACACAAGGAGAACAAACCACTGTCATTAAATTCTAGCCAGAATCTTTGCTAAAAAGAGATCAATGGAATTAGATGTTAAACACATTAGCACCAAAGGAAGCTTTCTCCCTGGCATAATTAGATTGAAAGCAAAGTTAAAAACAAAGTGTTTCTAATAAAGCATTTCAAGTATTCGATGACCACCCTGGAACCATCAAAAACCATCTCACATCCTACACAAGGGTCTTTTCCAGGGAGACGCACAGCCCTCGGCTCCTAAAGGGGTTCTTGTTAATGATCCCCATTTCCCAAGCTTCTTCCATCACCGGCCCTTCATTCTTGGGGTGCAGCGGGGACTGCAATGGACTGAAAGTTGCTCTGGCATCCACCTCCTGCCCGCGCTGGATGAGGGAACAGAGGTAGGAAGGGGCAGGAGCAGCCGGGGAGGCTGGGCTTAGGCAAGGAACACTCAGGCAGGATTGCCTCTCAGCATCCCTGCTGGAGATAAAAAGATGCAGATGTAGATTCTAGTTCTACTGATGCCTCTAATTCTGTGTGTCACCCTGTCAAGTCACTGCCTTTTTTCTAGCCTTGGTTTAGTGATGAGCAGCCACGTGTGAAAACAGTTTTGCATCGTCTTATAAATTAATGATGTACCTACCATATGATCCAGCAATTCTACTCCTAAGTACTTAGCCAAGATAAATAAAAACATTTGTTCAAACACACACACAAAAAAAAAACCCTGCATATCAATGTTCATAGCAGTTTTATTCCTAGGAGCCCAAACTGAAAAGAACCTAAATGTTCATCAACTAGTAAACAGATCGAGAAATTGTACAATATCATTATAATGAAATACATTCAGCAATTAAAAACAAACAATCTACTGGCACGCTCAACAACATAGATGAATTTCAAAAGCTTTATGTTACAATAAAGAACTTTTTCAAAGGACTACTGTATTAGTTTCCTCTTGCTGCTGTAACAAATTATCACACACTTAGTGGCTTAAAGCAACACATATTTGTTCTATTATAGTTCTGGCGTCCCAAATGAGCCTTAAGGGGCTAAATCAAAGTGTCAGCAGGGTTGGTTGCTTCTGGAGGCTCCAGGGAAACTTTGTTCCTTGCCTTTTCGACTTCTGAAGGCTACCGACATTCCTTGGCTTCTGGCTGAGTGTTAGCAATATCTATTTCTGTGCTCACACTACTTTCTCCTCCATTGTTATCAAATCTCCCTTTGATTCCTTCTTATAAGAACATTTGTAATTACATGTAGGGCTCACCCAGATAATTCAGGATAATCTCCTGATCTCAAAATCCTTAATCACGTCTGTGAAATCTCTTTTGGTGGAAAAGGGGTCTATAGCTGTGCTACCCTGAACAAGCTGGATCCCGTCTGCTCTTGGAAGCTAAGCAGGGTTGGGCCTGGTTAGTACTTAGATGGGAGACCACCTAGGAAGACCAGGTGCTATAGGTGTAAAAAAAAAAATCTGTAAAAGGTAACATCCATAGGTTCGGGGGTTAGGATGGCACAACTGTGTAACACAAGACTTTTGTTTATATGACCTTCTAGAAAAGGCAAAAAAAAAAACAATTTCAGAAAACAGACGGGTAGCTGCTTGGGGCCTGGGTGGAGATCACCATGGAACATTTGGGGTTGACCAACATGTTCCATATTTTAACTTTGGCGGTGGTGACACACATTTCTCAAAATGCTACAGAGTGGGAGAGGCAGAGGAAAACAATAGCAACATATAAAACTGGCAAAAGATGAGTATCCAAAACATAAAAGGAGCTCATGAAACAAAACAAAACAAAACAAAACAAAAAAAAACAAAAAACAAAAAACAAAAAACCCAGACAGAGCTGCAATGTTAGAGGGAGCATCGTAAACCACAGGACCCTGTCACTTCTGACACAGCTGCAGAGTTCAGGGCTGTCCCTACACCACCTTCAGGCTCAATAATTCAGCAGCTGGAAGGACTCACGGAATGTCCTGCAAACTGGACGCCCACAGTCCCAGTTTCTTACAACTAAAGGACACAGATTGACATCAGCCAAGGGAGTGCACGCATGGGTGATGGAAATGTTCTGGAATTAGTGGTGATGGGTCACTGCAGTGTATACACTAAAAACCATGGACTTGTAGAATGTTTTTTTAAGTGTGAGTTTTAAGTTCCAAACGTGGAGCTTCTGCTGTCCTCTCCCTAGGGAATCACGAACTCCATGCATTAGTTTCCTTCCCAGCACTGATATGTGACAATACACATGGAGTATTGCCAACTAGGTAAGCTCACCACCTTGGCGTCCGGCGTCTTTATTGGGGCTCCATCACAGAGCCATGGTTGACAATCCAAACAGCTGACAGTCCAAACAGTTTCTAGCTGATACCATATGCCCTCACCCTAAATGCACTGTTAGTCTATCTGGTGTGGCCAGACTCCACCCTAAATTATAATTAGACTACCTGGTACGCCCCTCCCTAAACAAAGACATTTCTATCAGGCCTGACATTCCATGGGTTTAGACAGTACCTCCCAGAAGCTGAGGGCAAAAGCCAGACCTCTCTATGGGCAGATTTAAATTCTTTACTACACAAGGGCAAATGATTCAAATCTTAAACTCACAGAAAAAGAAGTATGAATGGCCAATAAGCTTAAGGAGGAACTTGGCCCTACCAGTGAAGTATTAGAAAATGCAAATGGAAACAATGAGACTTTTTAAAAATGCTCATCACACATGCCCAGTGGGCTGGATAAATAGTTAAGCTCACTGACATTTAGTGGGGGTGTCAACTAACGCAGTCTTCTGGAGCAATTTGGCAATATGTATAAAAAAACAAATGTGCAAATACCCTTTAATTTAGTGGTTCTTCGATCCGTAGTCTCACATGTGTGTGCAAAGATGTGCAAATGAGAATGCTTATTTAAGATTATAAGGAACGACTGGAAACCACTTATGTGTCCACCAATGGTGGGAGGGATAAAAAATTATGGAATAGCTATTTTATTAAACATTACCTGACGTGTAAAAAGAATGAGGCCAGTCTTAATGTGCTGTCATGGAGAAATTTCCAAAACAGAATTTATGTTAGGTGGGGTCCAGTTGGATGGCTCACACCTCTGTCCCTCCAAGGTACACCTACATTCCCACTGTCTTCCAGCATGTGTTGGTCACCCCAAGGGAGGATGGGCCCAGCACACGGTAGGGGCTTATCCAGAGTAGGGAGCCTTTGTAGACGTGAGAACTGTGACAAGATACTGGCTGCAGGTGATCTGCTTTGCAATGGCCTGCTCAGACCCCAGGAGGAGGGGAGGGGGTCAGCCATCACCTCCTCATCCCCGTTCTCTGTTCCTCCACCCCACCCCAAGAACCCAGGGCTCTCCCGGCGCCAGTGGAGACTCTGTGTGGGCGGCTGGTCTCAGCCTGAGGACAGGTCCCTTCCCACTGTTTGTGACTAGGGGGCGAGCGATGTTGGTTTCCAAGAAAACGTCAAAGTCGAAAAAACAATACAGGGATTGAGTCTTGCTTGCTGCCATTTGAAAGGAATGAAAGTGGGATTAACCAAAAAACAAAACCCAAACCCAAACCCAAACAAAACCACTCTACTGTTTCAGAATCTGCCTCAGAAACAATCACCTTATTGTCTACTGTGTCATAATAAAATTAAGGGTTTACCCAGAGCTTTGTTCTGCACATGGGCTCCAACAGAAAGGGGAGAGGCTGGTCTCTGGGTAGCTGTTTTGCAGCTACCAAGAAATATTCCTTATTTCCTGAGTACCTACGTGGGATGGGGGGTGGATTCAGGTGTGTTGGGGTGCAGTGTTTGAACATCCAGTTCAGAGAGTAAAGTGTTAAATCAGCATCAGCCAGCGGTTGTTTTCAAATCTGATCTGGCTGCTATCCTGCTTGAAACCCTCCAGGCTTTACAACAAGACGTTAACCCCCTCCATTATACAGCAGGCTGAATGACCACCCCAAAACATCAGACCCTATCTCTGGGAACTGTAAATGTTACTTTATAAACAGAAAGGGTCTTTGCAGATTAAATTCGTGTTTGTGATGGGGAAAGATTATTTTGGATTACCTCTTTGGATTGGGATGAATGCAGTCACAAGTGTCTTGACAAGAGAGAGACGTGGAGAGGTGATGAGGTCACAAGTCAGGGAATTGTCAGCAGCCACCACCAGAAGCTGGAAGAGCAGGGGACAGATTATCAACTAGGGCCCCAGAGAGAGAGGGGCCACTTTGATTTTAGCTCAGTGAAGCTGACTGCAGACTCTCGCCTCTAGAACTGTGAGAAAATATGTTTCTGTTTTTTTAAGCCACCAAGTTCACGGTACTTTGTCCCAGCAGCCACAGGGAATTAATACAATCGTCTAAATAGCCCTTTGTGACCTGTCCCTGCCCACGTGCCCCCCTCACTCACTTTGCCCTGGCCACAATGGATCTTCTTTCTGTTCTTTCTACTGTCCGGCTTTTTCCAGCCTCATGGCCCCTGCAGTTACCAAGTTCCTCCTCCACCTCCTCCCCAGGCTGGCTCCTACTAACCAGTCATGTCTTGCAAAAATGTCACCTTCTCTGAGAGATCTTATGACACATCCCCTTGTTTGTTTCAGTCACAGCGTTTGTCACTATCTGCAGCTTTTTTTGTTGTTGTTGTTCCTCCCCAGTTTTACTACTTGTCACTCCACAAGGGAGTGGGATCCAAGAAGGGCTTGTGGGCCTCCTTCCCTGCTGTGGGTCTCAGGGCCCGGAATAGGGCCTGACACACTGGGCGTTCAGCAAACATTGCTTGGTGAATGAAATGATCTGTGCAGGCCTTTGTATTCTGAGGGTGTGTGTGTGTGTGTGTGTGTGTGTGTGTGTGTGTGTGTGTGTGTGTGTGTGTGTTTCGGGGTACAGGTAAGGCAATGAAACCATAAGTCCAAATCATCTCCCGCCCTTTGAGTGACCCTGCTCATCGCATGCCAGGAGCCCCGTTTTTTCCTGCCCAGCGGTTCTCTGAGGCCACGTCCATTCCTACCCCTTTCGACACGACAGACAAGGAGACGGAGGCTCAGCGATCTTCTTCGTTACTGCTCGGTACGTTCAGACCTGCACATCACATCATTTGAGTCACATGCACCCACAGTTTGCCTAGCGCCTACCCTCCTGGGTGCTTGGTCTCCCAGGACTCCTTAGGAGTAGCCAAACAGGGGTGCTGATCCCGCTTTAATAAGGAGAGCGCACCGAGAGGTGCAGGGGCTCGCCTGTGGGCACCCAGAGCCCTAGCGACAACCAGAACAGAGCTGGTGAAGTCACCGGCGAGGAGGGCGCGGAGCCGCGATGTAAATTCCTTGCAGGAGGCTCGCGCCGGGACAGAAACGCGCAGCCATCTCCACGGGTCCCGGCGCGGCCGTCTCCCTGACCTCGGCCTCTGTTTCTCGGTCTGTGACGTGGACGCGACTTCATGGGGTTCCGAGGCTTGACCCGCCGGCGGAGGGCGAAGGGTTAAAAGGGCGGGCCCGGCCGCGAGGGCGGGGCGGGAGTTCCGCCCGCACCTGGCAGCTCCCGGCTCCCTCCCAGGGCGCCGCGCTCAGCGCCGGGAGCCGCGGCGGGAGCAGGAGCGGGACCCCCCCGGGAGGAGCGGCGCGGGAGCCGGCACCCACCGCGACAGGGGCGGCGACGGCGGCCTGAGCCACCTCGGGAGGCGAGCGGAGCCGCGATGGCCGAGTTCCCGTCCAAAGTGAGCACGCGGACCAGCAGCCCAGCGCAGGGCGCCGGCACCTCCGTCTCCTCGCTGCGCCCGGACCTGGGCTTCGTGCGCTCGAGCCTGGGCGTGCTCATGCTGCTGCAGCTGGTGAGCGCGCGCGGGGCCGCGTGTGGGGTACCGGCGGGGCCTGGGCCCGGGGGGATCGGGGGGGGGGGCTCCGGGAGTCCCTCCTTCGCACCCCGTACACCCCCAGCCCAGGCTCACACACGCGCCCCGACGCGCCGTGCCTATCCTCCGGGACCGATGCCCCGGAGATCACCCTGGCACCCTCTCACCTCGAGAGTCCCTGTTGCGGTGCGTGCGAGCACACTCGCCCGGCGCAGGTGTTCAGAGCCCACTCCTGCGCCCCTCCATCCCCCCAGGTGGTCACCGAGGCCTCCCACAGAGAGGCTCGCAGGAGCCACAGTCTGACTTCTGTCGCCTCTCTCTTGGATGTGCCTAGGGCTCTAGGTGCCCTCGGGCTCTGCCTACCTCTCTACCTTTGCACGGACAGTGCCCCCGCCCTGTAGAGGACCCAGCCTCAGGCAAAGTCCACTCTTGGCTAACCCTCTGCCCAGCTCCCTGCGGCTCCGGCTCCGCGTGGCTGCACCCCAGAACACCCCTGGTCTAATCAAGAGGGCACATCTCTTTCAACACACACACACACACACACACACACACACACACGCATGGCCCTGTGGGCCCCCCGCGCCGGAGCCGGGCTCTTCTGGCTTACACTGGGTGACCCGCCGGGTTCCGGCCGGTTTGAGGGGCCTCGCGGGCCGAGATACAGCGCCCAGCGCTGGGAGGAGTGACTTGTGGGAAGCCAGGGGTACGACTCCTATGTCTTCGAGACCCTCTAAAGACCCAAGCTGAGGCGGACCGGTGGGAACGCCCCTCTTCCTTCCCCTCCACACATACTCGTTACAGACTGGGAGAGGGGAGGTCAGCTTTCGTCTCCTAGCACCCTCTGGAGCGAGACAGGAAAATGGGTGGCTGCCCCTGTGAGAAGCTTTCCCCTAGCCGAGGGCCTGGGCCATTTTCAGAGGACTTGGGGGACTCGGAGGTGGGCGAGGGTCCATTTTCCTTTGGGGCCCCTCCTGCCGTCCTGTTACTGCTGTGTCCCAGCAAGGCTGCCAGGCTCAGGATGGAAGGCTGGGTCGTTGCGCCCACCCCCACCCTCCACCCCCCATCCCCCAGCCCAGGTGGGGGGGCCTGCCTCCTGGGTCCGTGATACCTTCATTTCCGAATTCCTCGGTTCTCCCCAGTGAGTCCCCCTCCCCCACCCCAGCCTCAGATTCTCTTGGAGAGGTTTGTTTAAAATGTAGATTCTTGGTCCCCACCCCCGGAAAAGATGTGGAATTAGAATTTGAATCTCAGGAAGGGCAGCCCAGAAAGCGACATTTTTTAATTCTCCAAGAATTGTTTCGGAGGTGGGGGGTGGGGTCAGGGGTTGGGTAGGAACCTGACAGGTAGGGAGGGCCTGTGTGGAGCCGGGCACGGTGCTAGGCTCCGGTGGTTGTGACTGGCACAGCAGCCCAGAAGGAAGCCCGGCCCCGGCCGTGTGAAAGGGCAAAGCAAGGGACATCAATTCTAAGTCCAAGACGGTTCATGGAGGGGAGGTGACTTTTGAGCAGGGACTTGACAGACATCTGAGGCGGAGGTAGGGGAAGGGTGTTCAAAGGACAGGAAGTTGTATGAGCCAGAGCTTGAGGGGGGGGAAGGGGGGGCGGTGGCCAACCGGTTGTTGAAACTGGACTTGAAGCATTTGTTTCTGGGATGGCCAGAAACAGCGCCTTGAGTACCTTTTGAGAGAGGTGGTGACAATGTTCCACGGACAGCCTTGGGAGGCTTTGGACCAGCGGAGGGATGTCTACTGGGCTGAAGAGCTGGAGTAGATCCCTGGGGTGGATCCCTGGGGTTAGCTCCTGATAGACCCGTGGTCCTGAGCCTCAGGCTCCTTTTGCCTTAGAACAATGAGAATTGGAGAAAGGGGAGTATCCTGCTGTGCCTGCAGGGACCTGGGCGACTTCCTGTGTCTCTGGTTTAGGGGTCCCAGTGGGTTCAGCAGCCCAGTCCCGAGCATTAGGGTCCCACTGCGCAAATGTGGACACTGAGATCCATGCTCCCAGGGAGTGGTTGTGGGTGAGGTGGTCTTCCTCTGCCCTCCCTGCAGGGAGTGCTTTTGTGGCTGAGGTTACAGAGGAAGGACCAAGGTCTGCCATCAGACTTCTGAAGAGCTGAACCTTTTAATGCATTCCCGTCTGCTTCTGGAAGCTGCTTCTTGAGTTGTTTCTCTGGCAACGGACAGTTCCATTGGGTCTGAGACAGCGGGGTTCACTGAACGGGTACCAACATCTTCTGGGAAGCCACAGCTCCTACCAGTCAGGTCCCCACTAGGCTCCAGGCCCTTTGCCAAGGGCTTTATATCTTCTTTTTCTTCCCTATTTTACAGGTGAGGAAAGTGAGGCTCAGAGGTCAGTTCTTTACTGAAGATCTCATAGCCCTCTGCCACAGGGGATCTAAGCCCTGAGTGGTCTGACTTTTCTGTCCTGTGCTCTTATGATCATGCTCAGCTTTGCTCCCCTGGGGCACAGGGTCTGGTGCTGTTAAAGGAGTGATGGAGAGAGCTCAGGTCCAGGGCCTGCTCTCCAGGAGCTCTTGATCTGTGAGGGAGGTGCCCCGAGGGTGTGCTTTTCATGGGGGGATCAAGGAAGGCTGCATGGAGGGGGTGGCAAATGGAAAGATGAAAGCTAATTTTCCGTCAGACCCCTGTTTCCCAGAATTTGGTGACATGGTCCAGACGTGAGAAGAGGGGCCAGGGAGTGGGGCACAGGGCAGCTAGAAGGGCCCCAGCTCCTTGAGATGGGCTTTATGTCCAACATTAAGCGTGTCCTGAAAAATCAGCCTCATTGTTCACAGATTTGTCGTTCTGCCCATTCCACCTAGTTCCTGAAGGAATATATTATATTAAGCCACATAAGACAGAAGAATTGATTTTTGAAAGGTGATGTGTTGGGGGGATTGATTTAAAGAGCTAAAAAGATCGTTATAGCATGAAGTAATAGCAATTTTGAGGTAGTTGATTCTTTGTTGAGCTTCCTAGCAGCCTAGGCAAAAAGTAAAACCTGAATCTATGTAAATAGCATCTTTAAAAAGGAAGCAGGCAAGTTTGATCTAGAGACAACTCTTTTGGTTGTAAAAACCCAGAGACTTTAATGCTGCAGACCGTTGTGTAGCTAGTGGAGTTGAGGAATGTTCTGGAAGCTGTGGTTAACTTGTGCACATGGCTGGTCCTCAAGCCTTTAAGAATTAGTATGAAGCGAATGCTGTTAAGTGCCCATGTTTCTTAATTTTTAAATCTTTCTCAAGTCTTGGGGAGAAGGATGATATTACCTGAGTTTCCTGATGAGGCAACAGGCTCGGAGAGGGAGAGGAACTTGCCCAAGGTCACGAGGTAGAGTGTCAGAGCTGGGGTTTGCACTCAGATGTGAGAATTAAGAGCCTGTCTCTGGCTTCCTGTTTTTATTACTACTATTATTATTATTATTATTATTTGTTGTTGTTGTTGTTGTTGCTTTTTGTTTGGTTTTGTTTTGGGTGGAAGGTGGGAGTTGCTAGGTGCTTTGGAGGGGAAGAAGGACTTCAGGTAGGGAAGACTTATCAGAAGTCAGTCCGCTAGGGAAGCTTCCTGACAGAAGTGGGCTCTGAAATGTCTCGTTTTATGGCAGGGGGCAGAACTAAGGAGGATCAGAAGCAGACCATAGCTTGTGCAGGGGCATTCCTGAGGCCCAGGATGTAGGAGCCAGCCCTCTTTGATAACAGGGCCATTGCCTTTGGGACCTTCTCGTCTTCCTGTCCTGCCTCCTGGGTGGGAGTGGCCACAGTTCCCAGTTTGCAGGTGAGTAAACAGATCAGAAGTCTCACCTGACATTAGAACACAGTGGTCCAGCCTGTGGTGCTAAGAGTTTTGGTGGGAGCGCAGGCCTGGAAGCTGAGAGCCTTGGGTTCAAATCCTGGCTCTGCCCCTTCCTGGTTGCGTGATCTTGAATAGATTCCCTAATTTCCCTGAAACCCCAGTTTCCTTGTCCGTAAAATGGTGATGGTGGGATTATGAGGACTATGGAAGAGAAAGCCTGCAAAAGGCTTAGCACAGAGTATGTTGGAATGCAGGGCACTTAGAATTCACAGGTGTCATAAAATCCTAGGGCTTTTATGCTTCTTCCTAGCGTTCCTGTGGTGCGTGCTGAACATGAACTTGCATGCTTTCAGGGACAGGAAGTTCAGTCCCTCCCGAGGCGGCCTCCTCCATCCTAGTGCACTCAGGAGTGTTAGAAAGCTCTTCCTCAAGGTGCTCCTAGCTCTGCCTTCAGCCCTAGCAGGCAAGCCAGGTACGAGCAGGACCTTGAAGGTCAGCTCTGCCCTCCGGGAAGAAGCTGCTTAGGTGAGGCTGTTAGCATCTAAGAAGTGTGAGCAGAGCTTGGTCCTGTTGGCATTGCATTGTTGGGGTCTCCTAGTGCTTTCCTTAGCTCTGAGATTTGTGGGTTCAGTCTCCTTCGTGCAGCATTCCAGGCCCTGCATGCTCACCTGGCTTCCTCCAACACCAGCACCAACAGGGAGCAAACCAGTGCTTTGCGCTGTTAGCTCCGCCCACACGCCCCACTGTGACAGAGAGAGAGGGTGTTGAGTATTTGAAATTAAATTATAATTGTGTAATAAATATATGAACACATTCTCCTTAAAAAAAAAAAAACCTGTTACAGATAAGGCTAAAGTTATTCCTATCCCCAAGGGGACCACTGTTTTGGGGTGTTTCCAGTTCTTTGTCCTTACGCATTTTTAAAAGCATTGATGATTTTATTCTGTATCTTTTGTTCCAGAAGTTGCTTTTCCCCTCCCCCACAGGATCCCTGCCGTCTCTTCATGTCACACAGAGCTGTCTCCCTCCTTTTTAAGTCTTTCAGGGGATTCCATGGTGTCCCAGTGGCCCCAGCTCTTTAGCCATTTCTCTACCGAAGGACTCATTTTTTAAAATTGTTTTATTGTTTGAAACAAATTATACAGACACGTAGCAAAACAGCCAAACAGTACAAAGGGTTATCAATGAAAATAGACCCTCTCTTATCCCGGACCAGTCCTGTGAGGCAGCCAAAGTAATATGAGCAGTGCTCCAGGGCCAGTCAATGCATAATTCTACACAGAACACCTATCCTCACTTAAAAAAAAAAAAAGGTGGGGAGGGAGCACTGCATGCATGTGACCTGCCATGCTTTTCTCCCCCCTGGCAAAACACCTAAGATGTTCTGTATCAGTGCACACCCTGCTGCTTGTGTCTTTTTTTTTAAATCCTTTATTTACTTAATTTCTATCGTAGGTAATACATTTACAGTGCTCTGGAATACACAGAGTGGGAAAGAACACAGTGAAAAATCTGTCCCTTTCGGTTAGCGTCGTCCCACGCTTCCGAGTTGCCCAGATGCCATTTTGAGTTTCGCAAAGGAGATACATGGAAATGTGCAGAGAGGGTCCCAGCTCTCCCCGTTTTACCCTGGGGGATAGAGTCTGTCCGAGTCCTGCTGTACCTTTTCTTTTTCACTTAAAAATGTGCCTTGGCGGTCCTTTGATCTTGGTGTGTGGAGTGAGACGTCCCACTGTGCAGCCGTGGTGTGATTTGGGTGGCCCGCCCATCATTGGCAGACACTTGGGGTTTCCATCTGGCCACTGCCAGCCACCCAGTGCATCTATACCATACTGCACAGCAGTGGGACCGCTGGGTTGGGTATGTGAGTTTGTGATTTTGATAGAGATTGCCAAATGCCCTCTGTAGGGTTCACATCCATCCCCCTAGTGTATTACCAGGGACGGTGCCTGTCCCCACAGTCTGATGGATGAAATGGCCCGTGACTATAGCATTATTTTGTACTTCTTTTATGAGTGAGGTTTAAAAATGTGTAAGAGCTGTTTTTGTATTTCCTTGTCTGTATTCTTTCCCAGTTCTCCTGAGTGGTTGGTCTTTGTCTTATCAATCGTAGGAGCTCTAGATAATTTGCAAATATTTTTTCCCTAGTTTGTTTTTTGACTTTGCTCATGGTGTTTTTTGTTTTGTTTTGTTTTGTTTTGCCATCCAGACTTGTTTTTATGTTGCTGAATTTTTTGTTTTCTTTCTTTTTCCTTTTTTCTTTCTGGCTTCTGGAAATTGATTCAAAGTTAGGACTTTCTCACTCCTAGGTAACAAAGAAATTCTGCCTTGTAGAACTTGGACAGTGTCACGTCATCTACAGTCAGTCACACCCCTGAAAGACACTACTAGAGAGGACAGCCTCATTTTGCTGCTAAAGTATCTTTAGCACCTTCTCATCCCTCACTCCTCTTTCTAAATAGGGAGCTCTGGACCCTAGCAGACAACTGTATTTTTCTAGGATATAGCAACACTATCATATATTTGTTCTACTTAATTTTATAGTTAGCTTCTATTGTGATAGATGATGTAGGTTTCCCACTTTTTAGGGCTATAAAAATTTCCTTTTAAAATAATTAACTAATGTGTGTGTGATATATACAGTCATCAGTGAGAACTAGTTAAATATGATACATTTCTACAATAGCCTGTTGTTATGCAGTTAGTAAAAAGATACCCTTAAAGAAAATAATAGGGCAGCCCTATATGGACATTCTCCAGGCTATATGGTTAAGTGGAAAAAACAAGGTACAAAACTGTATGTGTAGAACACTATTATTTGTGTGGGAGAGATGCACACAGACTATGTGCAGACACACCCGTCTGAAGCGTGTGTACATGTGTGTGTAGACAGTCTCTGGAGAGGCACATATGCAGCCACTCTTCGTTGTCCCTGGGGAAGAAACTGAGTATCTGAGGACGAGGGAGATGTGTTAAAAACACCATTTTGTTATGTACCCTGTCACATATATTATGGATTTAAAAAATAAATAACTTTTTGAAATATCTTTCAAATAAATGAAGATATTGAGTAAAAAAAATAGTTTACGTAGTTTGTGGGTACTGCAAAAGCTATGCAGGTAGCACTTGAAGGTCCCTCAGGCCCAGGGAGGGGACGACACCTTCCCAGGATCACACAGCTGCAAGCACTAGCCGTGCATTCAGTGTTACCGGCTAAGGCGACCTTGGGCAGTTTTCTTTAGCATGTGTACGTGGAATGAGGACACGGCTCACAGCAGGGCTGACAGAGGTAAGGTAAGGGCTGTGAAGCTGTCCCCATGCAGTGGGTGGTTGCTGTTTCCGTACGAGTGGCAGAGCCGAGTGTTGGTCGCTCCTTGTCACTGGTGAGTTGTTTGTGGCGGCATTCGGGGAGATCCAGGCCTCGATGTCGTGCTCGGAGACTGGGAAACGTGCATCCTCTTCCCCACAGCGAGTTGGAGCTTGCGTGTGCGGGGAGAGCCTGTTTTTCTTGGCAGCCCAGTGAACCTAGCCCTGGATACTAACAGGGTTGGGTTAGTCCAAGAGGGAGAGGCCGGGGTGGCACTCCGGAGTTTCACAGAGGGCAAGGAAGGCAAAGGCTGAAGGGCAGGCGAGGCCCAGAGCCTGTTCTGGGACATTCCAGCTTCAGTAGGAGTGCGTGCGTGTGTGTGTGTGTGTGTGTGTGTGTGTGTGTGTGTGTGTGTGTGTGTGTTGTGTCAGACAGCAGATAATCTGCCACCCTGTGCAAGGTTAGCCAGATGGGGTCACCTGTCCCTCCTTGTAGTTAATATGGGATGGGGCTTGCTCAGGGTCACCCTAAACATTAGTGCTGGAGTCAGGACTAGAGCCGGTGCCTCAGAAAGAAGTCGGCTAATAGCGAAGACCCTCACAGTAGGCAGAAGCCAGGCCTCACAGCGCCGTGAGGGTCCGAATGCTCCCAATAACCACTGCTCTCTGGAGGGCCGATGGCAGGATGGGGACCTGTCTGCATGCTGAGAACATGGGTTTCTGTCGTCCCGTCCGCCCAGGGCTCTGGGCTGGCCCTGCTCCTCTCTGCTCTGGCTTCCAGAACAGCAATGCTCCCACCACACAGTTAGCCGTGGCCTTGGGCCGGGTCCCAATCTTCTCAGAGCCTCGGTTTCCTCATCTGTGAAGTGGGGCAAGTGCTCAGCATGAGAGAGAGTGGGCTCAGGGAGGAAGACGGAGGGGGCTGCGCTGGCCGTGACCGGGGGCTTTACAAGGGGCCAAGGCCGTCCTGGGAGGGCTCTGTATGGCTGTAGGGGTCTTGGTGCTGAGGGGTACAGGTAGGCTTTCTGGGGTGGGCCAGGAGACCCCTGAGGGAGTGAGGGAAGGAGGGCAGGAGGGCAGGCAGGTAAGGTCTGAATTTCTGCAAACTCACAGGAGCATTGCCACTTGCTCTGGGAGCCAGGGAGAGCCTTAGGGATGTAACTCAAGGGGCCCCCACCAGCCTTTACATACCTGGGGGTGGTTTGCGGGGAACCCACTTGGTCTCTGGGAACTCAGGTGGGGAGTCGGGGTGAGCAGGATGAGGTTTGAGCTTTGCATCGGGAATATTTTTCTAAAACCCTTAGGTAGGGAGACCCCAAAGGAGCAACGGTGGCAGTGGGCCCCATGACGTGCAGGGTGCACGCAGGGGCGGGAGGGGCTGGAGGATGCTGTTCAGGACTTCTAGGGGTGCCTGGGCCATTGGGTAGGTGTGTAGGAACCTCTTCTTCCATCTCTGCGATTTAAAAAAATCTTAGTTCTGAGACTCGGGACTCAGAAAGGACAGGTAATGTGATAAAGGCCTCATTCAGAAAGCCCTAGAGGTGACCCGTTGTCCTCTTCCCTGTGACAGCCTAGGCTGGGAGCTGCTGCGCCTGGCTGGACAGAGCGGCCCTCGGGAGAGTTTGTTTAGTGACCGAGGGGCTGGATTTCGTAGCTCCCATGCCCGCTTAGATAAGGAAGGGGAGGTTTAAGGGAGCAGATACCACCGCAGGCCGGGCAGTGGCTTGGGCAGGGTTCTCATTTACTCTCACACCTCCCACAGAGCTGGCGAGTGATGGCCCCAGGCTTCTCGAAAGCCCAGAGTGTGCAGCACGGGAATTCCAAGAAGCCTTCCCCACACGCCCGACCCTCTGCTCAGGGAGCGGGTGGCACATGGCGCTGTGGCAAGCCCGGGCGCCTGGAGCCTCTGTCCCCTGTGCCTTTGTCTCCTGTGACACAATAGGTGGCTTTTTGTCCCCATAAAGTCCCTTTCACTGTAGGGAGAAGGGCCAGGGCGGGGGTGGAGGCTGGGCCTGCTCAGCCAAGTTCTGAGTGTCCCCAACGGCCCAGCCATGTCCCTGTGAGGGGAAAGCCCGGGAAGGGTTCACGTCATCGGCCGGGGCCCCAGGTTCTCAGATGGTGCATTGGGGAGAAGGGAGCCCCGGGGTGTCATGCATGGGTGGGCCCTGCCCTCGCATTTTTTTCTAAAACATTTGGTTTGGTTTTCAACGTTCAAAGAGCTAAAGATCTCACATAGAAATTCAAGTTTCTAGTGTCTCTTGAAAAGTTAGACGTTCTGGCTGCCTCAGGCCTGAGTCCCCCCCAGACACCAGCAGGAGCAGGACAGTCCCAGCTCCACAGATGCCACCTGGCCCACCTTAGCCATTTCTGTGACCTGCCTGCCTGGGTGGGTGCTGGGTTTAAAACCCCAGGAGCAGCCTCCAGGCTCTGAGGTGCTGTCCCTCTCTCTGGGGTTTGTCCCTCCTCAACCCCCTGTCATCTGACAGCCATCGTGGCCACTCATGATGCAATGGCATTTAACTTTTCCTTCACATCGTTTTACCTGCACAGCACACACCTGTGAGGTGACCAGGTTAGGCAAACTCTCCCCAACAAGTCAGATGAAAGGTTAGCAGAAAGGTTAGTTGACTCTCCCAACACCACATGGTGACTCTACAAGGTTCTGACCCAGCCCAGGGAATGGAGAGGATTGAAAGGAGGCTTGGGGTGACCGTCCTTGGGTGTGAGGGGAGTTCGCTCAGAGCTCGCAAGGTTGGTGGTCTTTCCCTGGCTTTGGGCCCCTGGACGAGGCCTGTGTTGAGTGTCCGGCTTCCTTGGGGAACACTGGACACAGCCTCCCTGCTCCCACTACACAGAGGGGAAGACTGAGGCCTACAGGGGTACCGGCTTCTGCTCAGATGGAGACAGCAGAAGTGCAGCTCCAGGAGGTGTCCTAGGGCTGGGCGGGTGGACTTCTGATAAGCTCACACCTGCCTTATCGGAAAGATGGGTGAGGCCTGCAGTGACATAGGGCCCTTATCTGCTGGGTCCTGGCTCCAGGCCTGGTGCTTGAGTTTAGATACATTCATTATCTCACCATGACCTCACACCCCTGGCGACTGCACGCACTGTTCAGACCTCAGGAAACCAGACACAGAGGGGAATGGACTGGAAAACCTACATTCTAACCTCGGAGTGATAATGGCGGTAGAACATGTATTGAGTGTTAAGTGTTAAGTCTCTGTTGGGTGCTGGTCTAAGTACCTTGTAAATATATCTTATCTCAGAACTACCCCAAGAGGTAGGCATACTTCAAAGTCGAGGGCACTGAGGCACAGAGGTTTGACAACTTGCCCAAAGCCATGCAGCTAGTAAGTGGGCAGGACCAGAGCTTGAACCCAGCGAGTGAGTGAGTAGTAGGCCAAACTTCCATCCGAACTGATGCCAGCATCCCAGTTAAGTCCGATCGTGACATCCACCCGCAGATGCAAAGAGTAGCTAAGAAAGATACATTCGTTTCCTAAAGCAGCCACAACAGAGTACCTACCACAAACTGGGTGGTGTGAAACAACAGAGACTCTTCCTCTCACAGTTCTAGAGGCTCGAAGTCCAAAGTCAAGTTGTTGGCAAGGTCAATTCCTTCTGGAGACTCTGAAAGAGTATGTGTACCATGCCCCTCTCCTAGCTTCTGGTATTTGCCAGCAATCCTTGGCATACCTTGGTTTGAAGACACATCACTCCAATCTCTGCCTCCATCGTCATATGACATTAGCCCTGTGTGTGTCCAACTTCCCACTTACAAAGACACTAGTCACTAGATCAGGGCTTCCCTACTTGAGGATGTCTCTTGGTCTGGCACTTGTGACAATTCTCTCTCTCCTTTCTGATCCTGCAGGTGATTTTCAACAAAAATATCTGTTATCCAATTGTTTACAAATTTGTTTGGAGGTGCAAAGGTCCTGGGGCACCTATGAATGTGTCCTTTTTCACAGTCCTTGTTTAAAGAGAAAATCCCTAACCCCAAATGTTGAGGTTTCCAGACAGTTCTCTTGGTTTATCTGTAGTGCTTGGCTAACGAGGCATTTCAGGGGCTTCTGAAAGTTTAGAGCAGGTGAGGGGTTGAGGTGTGTGTGTGTGTGTGTGTGTGTGTGTGTGTGTGTGTGTCTAAGAGTAAGACATGCAGATGTGTGTGTAGACACCTACAGAGAGACAGATTCCCAGGTATAAAGGCACAGTTTTGCTCCTCCCCACACAGCTCCCTCCCTCCTCTCCCATCCTCTGCCTTTGCTCACATGTCACCTCCCCAGTGAGATCTTTCTTGATCTCATATCTAAAATTGCGAGTGACCCCACTTCCCGTCCTCCTTTATCCCTTTTCGGCTGGATTTCTTCCCCCTGTAGCACGTACCCTGCGATCCACTCGAATTTCACTTTGCGTCTTGGGTTCTGAGCTGGTTCGGCCTGGCTGGGTGGCAGCTCAGCAAGAGCAGGGCTTCTTGTCTGTTTCAGTCACACCGCAGTAGGTGCTCAATAGGTATTTGTTGAATGGATGAGACAAGTCCTCTGGGCCCGTCTCCCCACGAGAGTACATGGGTCCCCAGCCAGGAGGCCAGCAGCTCCCACAGCGTTTGGAGTTTGGATGAGGCCTGGGCCCAGCCTCCCCTGCAGCACCACCCAGGCCAGGAGAGGGGTCAGTGAACGTGGGAGTGCCCTGTCCTGAGCGGGGTCTCTGTAGTGCCCTGCGTGGGGGTCCTCCCTTCAGATTCTTGGGGCTAGGAGAGAGGAGACAGGGAAAAAACCAGTCGGTCTGGTTCAGACGGTGGAATGGACCTTCCTTGTTCTAGGGCAGAAACCGAGGCGGCCCCCTGGGCACAAGGCCAGGGCAGCAGGGCTGGGAACACTAGAGATGCCCGCTGCTTACCCAGCAGCTTCAGCTCCCAGGCTGCACTTGCTCATCTCCAAAGGGGCCGGGCTGGAGGGCCGGGCAGAGATGGGAGAGTCTGGGTGCCCACAGGGCCTGGCCCCCGGAGCCAGCTGGTTGTCCTCATTTTGCACACATCACTGAGTAGCTCTCGGTGGCCTAGGTTCCAGACAAAGACCGATCTGGGTTCAAATTCTGCTCTTTCCAGGTGATCACGACTGACCATGGGCACATTGCCCTCTGAGCTTCTGTTTGGAAAATGGAGATAAAAAATAGTACCAGCTGAAGAGAAGGTTATGGGGGAATCAGTGAAGTCAGGGGGAGGTGCTTCCTTTAAGCCTGGCGCATGGCCCGAGGGCTTTAAGTGGTTACTATGACCCAGTCTATGAGTGATAATATGGATAATTGACAGGTGCACGTTAGCATAAACCTGAATTGGTCTTTTCTTGATTTTTAGTCGGCTGCATTTTCTAATTTACTTTCAGAGAGCTGGAACCAGGCAACACAGTGCACGGAGGCCTGCAAGGGCCGCGTTAAGGGAAAAGAGAATCGTTTGTCATGCCCAGTTCTCACCTGGGAGGGTCCCAGGACATGCTGCTAAGAACAGTTACTTCCCCCAGCTCCGGGGGCTCTTGGCACCCCCCCCCCCACCATGTGTCTGTTTCAGGCAGGGCATCCTAAGGATGGGTGGTAAAGGGTGTGTGGGGTGGCCTGTGCTGAGACACCCTGGCTCTGGGTCCTCACTGGTAAGGGGCTCTGTCCCTGGCTTGTGCAGCTGCTGGCAAGGCTCTGCTCCCTGGCCCACCTAGCTTGTCTGCAGAGTGGGTCCCGTGGGCCACCGCCAGACTGTCTGTGGTGGTCAGAGGAGCAGATTCACTGATTTACACCTGCTTCCGCTTTTACTCTTAGCACCTGTGCAGGGCGGGTTTTCGATCCCTGCTTCATGGGTAAGGACACTTAGGCCCGTTCGCTCCTGAGCACATATGTATTGAGCAGGAACCGTGTGCCGCTGGGCACTGGAATACAGCAGTGAACACAACGGGATTCCTCAGGGGGCCCGTTTTCTAGTGGGCGGCCCTCTCCAGAGCTGGCCGTGTGAGCCGCACAGAGAGGGGAAGGTGCTTGTCCAGCGTCACACAGCACAGATAGGATTGACTCCCAGGCCCAGGGCTCCACCCCACCCCTTACCCCTGGTGCAGCGGAAAGAGGAGCTACACCTTCCCCAGCCTCTTGTGAGGGAGGGGCAGGAAGAGGAAGGTTGGCAGGGGCCTGATGGATTCTGGGCCACTCGGCTAAGGTCATTCTTGTCCAGACCCCACAGATAGGGGGATCAATACAGAAACTTCTCTTTGGTCTTGGTGGGGTGCTTTACATGGGCTGTGTGGCAGGCACCCACCTCTGGCAACCTCTGGGTCATGAGCCCTTAAGTGAGGGCCACCTCTTCGGCATCTGGTCCGGGAGCTCGCGGTAGCCCGTCAGCTGGTAGGAGCTGCCAGCGGAACTTTTTGTTCCTCAAACCCAGCACCCAGCACAGGTGGTCTGTGCTCTTGAACCACTTCTTCTGTGATCTGACTGAGGGTTGGCTCATCTTGGGCTGGTGACGGGGTTACCGCCACACGCCTGGATGCTGTACAAGGGAAAGGAGAGCCTCTTTCTGTCTTCGTCAGCAGTGGAGAGCCCCATGGTAGACCCAACCCCCCTCCCCCTCAGTGACCAACCCGAGTCATGCCTAGCTGACCAGGGACTGCGGAGAAGGCCCCTGGGGAGGACGAGGACAGCCTGGCTTGCAGGATCTTGGCCAGCAAGGAAGGGGGTGGGAGAGGTGTGAGGAAGGCCAGGCTGGCCACATGTCAGGTGCAGCCGTGGGCCTCCCGAGCTCCCCGCCTCAGCAGCCCCTTTGCTGGGCCCACCCTGCCATGGCCCCCCAGGCGTCCCCATGAGGGCTGTGTAGAATCCTGTGGCCCAGAGGGCTGGGGCAGGTGCAGCATGCCCAGCTGGGGATAATAAAAGCAAATGCTTCTGTCACACGTACGTGAACTCTTGCGTCCTTAAGGCAGCCCTATGAGATCATTATGCTCATTTGATGGATGAGGTGACCACAGCACAGAGAGGTTACAGATTGGCACAAGGTCACTCAGCAGTAAGGGGAGGGAGGTTTTAAAGCAGGCAGCCATTGCCAGAGTCCACACACTGTCTGCCAGGACCCACCCTACTACCTGGGAACAGGGTGACAGCTTGGCTTCTCTGAGGCCTGATTTCACTTGTTAGGTGGGGCAATTAGAATCAGAGAAGGTGGGGTGGAGAGGGCTTGGTGGGGCACCAGGTGGAGGTCACCCGGAGGACACAGGCTGCTCATTTTCCCACCTCGGGGAGTCTGTGCCTGTCTGTCCCTCAGGATAGTGCTGGTGACTTCTTTCAGCAGCTTTTAGTAAGCCCTTGGCAGGGCCCAGTTCCTGTACTGGGTGCTGGGACCCGGCTGTGAGTGAGACAGTCAGTCAGTCGTTCTGCCCTCAGGGAGCTCAGTCTGGGGAAGGGAACAGTTCCAGTCCTGGGGGGCCGTAGGAGCACAGAGAGGGTTCTGGAAGCCGGACTAGATGAGAGGGGATAGTGTCCTGGAGCACGAAACATCTCAGCTGAGACCTGAAAGAGAAGTTGCCAGGCAAGGCCCCGCTTTGGCATACAGTGGTACGCAGCAGGAGCTACATAAGTATTTCTCGACTAAATAAGAAATGTGTGTCTTGCAGAGGGAGCGTCATGGCGAAGTCCTCTGGTCTGTGGCCCCCCGCCTGACTGATGCTGGGGGCTCTGTCTCACCCCTCCAGGTACTGGGGCTGCTGGTGTGGGCCCTGATTGCTGACACCCCGTACCACCTGTACCCGGCCTACGGCTGGGTGATGTTCGTCGCTGTCTTCCTCTGGCTGGTGACAATCGTCTTCTTCGTCATCTACCTGTTTCAACTGCACATGAAGTTGTACATGGTGCCCTGGCCGCTGGTGGTAAGTCTGGGTGGGGACACTGGAGGTGGTTCCAGGCCGAGCCCTCTGCCTCTGGGAGTAGCTGTGACAGTGGGACCTTCCCTAAGTGGGACGTGCGGTTGGTTCTCACTGGCCCTCAGCTGGCCTGCAGAACTGGGTTGGGGAGGGGCTGAAGACTTGGGTGTCCGGTGTTTCTTAGCACTGGGAGCTGGGAGCCAGGGAGGACACAGGCGAGCCTTTCTCTGGGGAAGAGAGCAGAAGTGTGCTGTTGGATGAAGAGATCAGAGGCCATTCGGAGTCTTGAAAATATTTTTCCTTTCTGGGGGATGTCGGAGTTTGAACCTGTGTTGCAGAGGGTCTCTGATCCGGCTGGGCCCAGACAGGCAGCCCTGGGCCTGGAGGCCGGGTCCGGTGTGTGCAGGACGGGCTCAGGCGCCACAGGGCTGGCCACCCGCTGCCTCCAGAGTGAGGCCCTGGCAGCCCCGGAGAGGGCGGTGGCCCAGGTCTACCCAGGTCAGTCTCCTCAGGACACAGGGCTGACCGCGTCCGTAGGAAGTACCCGGGCCAGACACAGAGAAAGTGCTGGTTTCTTTCTCTGACCCGGAAAACCCTGCAGCTGGGGTCTGAGGCTTTCAGTGAGCGGAGAGGAGAGAGAGGCACATGATTGTAAGACAAGCAAGGCTGGGACTAGGCAGCATTGTTTGGAATTCAATGACTTTTTACACTGAGGAAACGTGAGTCATCCTTAAGACAGAAGTGGTTTGTTAGATCTTGACATCACTGGCAGGAGCCAGGCGATGTTTGCGGCGGGCACTGGCCTTGGCGGGACGATCCTGGGGTGAGGAGGGGGTGGCCTGGCTCCCTGGCTGGGGTCCAGCCCCTGCCCCACATCTCGAGAGACGGAGGGGCCTTGGTGTCCCTCGGCACGGATTTGGGGCTCTAGCCCTGCCGTGGGTGGCGGGTGGCTCCTTTCCCAGGCCGTGATGTCGGGGCGGTGTCTTATACTCCTGGGCCTTTCAGCAGAGAAGACAGCGGGAGCTCGCCTGCATCAGAGATGGCTGGACTGGGATTGTCAAATTGGGATTGTTCTGGAATGGGGGGGCTACATGCTTCCTGCAGGGCAGGCAAGATATGTGAAGTGGGAAGAGGGGGTTCTGGAGAGCCCAGCCCCCAGCTGCCTGTAGGAAGCCGCCTCTGCTCAGTCCGCTGTCGTTGGTGGGGAAGCAGGCCCCCTGGTGCCAAATCTGGTATTTTAAGATTTAAAGTTTTTTATGAAATCTTCAGATTTTCATATGAAATTTCATTTTAGAATGTTGGTAATTTAAAAAACAATCTACGGACTGAACCAAATATGTCTGAGGGCCACCAGTCTGCGGTTACCTGGCTTCAGGGGCCGGGTGGTGGGGAAGTGGCACCCGGGCCCGGTTTCGGCTGAGGGCCTTCTTGCGGGTCCAGCTCAGGCTCCTTCTGGGTCCTCACCATGGCATTCGATGTGGGACCTTGAGACTAGGATGTGGCCTTTTGGAAGACAGATTCTTCCCTCTGGGGCCAGGGATAGGAGACCCCCTCCTAGGTAGGGCTGGCCTCAGAGCCGGGTGTGGCAACGTTGGGGGGCAGGGCGGGGACTGGGCTTGGCCCCAAGCCAGCAGGAGGAGCCCGGAGCTCTTCAGCGGGTGCACTCAGAGATGGGCTGCGCTGGACCTCCCGCCACCAGGAATGGGTTTTGCCTGCTGGGACTGTCACTGTCCCTGACCAGGCCTTCCCACCATTTCCCCTCCGCTCAGCCTTGGGTGTGGTTATGCCCCCTGCTCAGAAGGCCTCAGACTGCTGCCTCCCGAGGCCCTTTTAGTGGGAAAGTCTGGTCCTCAAGCCTCAGCCCATTCTGGCTACTACGGGGTGTGCTGGTGGGAACCAGGGGTTCCAGTTACTGGAAGTCTCATGTCTTAAGCCCGTTCTGCCCCCCACCCCCAGCTGATGATATTCAACGTGGGTGCCACCGTTCTCTACATCACAGCCTTCATCACCTGCTCTGCTGCGGTTGAGCAGACCTCCCTGAAGGGCACCAGGCCGTACAACCAGCGTTCAGCTGCCTCCGTGAGTATGGTTCCCGGGGCGCCCGTGGCAGTCACAGGGGACTGGCCAAAGCAAGGTCTGTGCCCCTGGACCCCCACTGCTCCAGGCAGCTGCCACCTCCTGAGTTCTCATGCTCCTCTCGGCAGGCCTCAGAGGAGCCAAGCTTTCAGTCTGCCATGTGAACGGAAAAACCTTGAGGAAGTAGAATGCTTGGGAGACTCCTTGTGGTGGTGAATGGGTTTTGGGTTAACGGTTGAACTCTACAGTAAATCACTGATTTGGGGTCATGTACCTCTTTGGAAAATCTGTTTATAAAAACTGTTGCCCCACCCCCCACTTTCAAAGGGACACATGCAAAGACCTTTTGGTTTAGACCATTTTGAGGCAATCACAGGCTCTCCTGTATGTAGCCTAAACGGGCTCCACGTCAGATAGCCAATGAACAGTCCCCCCACCCCACCCCCAACACACACGCCTGCCACATCTCACCCCATGAGGTTCTGCAGATACCTCCTCACAGGATGCTGAGTCCTCAGTGAGGGCAGGGGGTACCAGTCCCATGGGACAGGGAAGGAAACTGAGGCTCTGAGATGAAGCAACACCCTAGACGATGTCTGGGCCCAGGCAGGACCTAGACCAGGACTGGGTTCCCGCATTCGTCCTGGTGAGGATGGTTTTGAAATAAGTGAACTGTCGACGGGTTTGAGACATGGGGCTTCTGAATGCCGCTACAGGTGCTAGTGTAGGGCATTTGTGAACTGATTCCAGAAAATTCCTAGGGTCGCTTTTGAATGGTTTTTTTTTTTAATGAAATTCCTGGAAAGGGTCCAAAGCAGCTCCTACCCGTCGCTCGTTAGCACATTGTCCAGTTGTCCTTGTCACAGTCTGACATTCTTGCCTGTGTGGTTAACGGTTTCCCCCACTTGAATACAATGTCAGCCCCCAACAATTAGATGTCAGATGAGTGTATGGGTAAGTAGCAGTTGGTGTGGCTGCCAGAGCGACTGGTCCCAGTTAACTGAGGGGCCCTAGGTTTCACTGTCTGCCTGTCCCAAGCTGTCCACCTGGTGCTTTTATTCCTGTCGCCACCCCTCCCTCGTGCCATGCTGCAGACGACTCAGCTTTGCTGTCTTCTCTTCCAGTTTTTTTCGTGTTTGGTGATGATCGCCTATGGAGTGAGTGCTTTCTTCAGCTTCCGGGCCTGGCGAGGAGTGGGCAGCAATGCAGCCACCAGTCAGATGGCTGGTGGCTACTCCTAAAGCCCCGTGCCACAGCCCGCCTTGGGGCTGAAGGCTGCAGCTGGGTCACGGTGCAGGGTGGTCTTGCAAGTCCGGAGCCTGAGCCTGTGGAGTCAGCTCGGAAGGGACGACACTCGCTCCTCTGACCATCAGACGCGGGCCCAGCTGGCTCTCCCAAGGAAATCTGGACCGTCCTCTGACTGGCCTAAGTCAGCCCGTGCATGGACTGGAGACTCCTCCCCAACCCCCTTGTTCAGCAGCAGGTGATGGGGGAGGAAGGGGCTCCCTGCCTCTGCTTTGTCTTTAGAGGACGTCAATGTCCAAGGCTGGGCCCAGCCTTCTCACCAGCGCTAAATACACTAACAAGGACAGGACTCCGGACCTGCAGCCCCTGCCCCACCACAGAATAAGCCTAACCAGCAGCATGTTTTTAGCTTTCCTGTGGTCGTGGTTCTGGAGTGCTGAGCGGGCTTATGAAAGCATCCTGACCCCGTAAAACACCATTCCGACCTGCCCCTCCCCCAAGCCAACATGTCGCTGTAGGGGGACATTTGTGATGGCGGCATGGTTGTCCTTTCCTGCCTTTCAGACACACCAGTTATCCAAAGCAAACCGGTTGTAAGTGACTTCTCAATGATGAGATCCCATAGGGGCTTCCCTCGCTTTCCCAAGCTCGCCTTTGTAATCGTCCCCTGGGAAAAGCTAATGTCAGCACCGACTGCTTTCTCACACTGCTGATTAGGCACCTGGGACATGGAGGAGGGGGGATCAAGGCCTTGCCTGGGGCGTTGTCCTGTGCTTGGTGGTGACTTTGTTGTTGTTGTTGTCGTTTTTTTACAAAAATAAAGATGGAAGAACTTATTTGAAAAGGTGTTGGGAGAATCGTGGTTGTGGATGGTTATAAATTCCAGGAAGCCGCAGGGTAAAACAGGACAAAGGTTCCAAATGCCCACAATAGTGCAATTCTAGTTCTGGAGTCACTCAGCACCACCAGCCACTTCTGTGATCTGAAGTAGGCCCACGGACTTCCTGCCTGCTTTGCCTGGTACAGGCCCAGTTTATGTTGTTTTAGTCCTGGCATAAATTTAACAGCATCTCCTTTTATTCTCAAGAGGGTCTCAGCTTAACAATAAATCATTTAGCATCCCAGCTTTAGGCAGGTGAAGTCACCTTGGTGAACTTAAGATTACTATGTCATCTGCCTTTAAAGTTAGAAGTTCGGAGATCATATCATCACAGTGAGTGGCCATGCTTGATACAGATGGCAGGAGTGAGGGTCCTTTTAAAACTTATTTTTCTACCACCAGAGCAACATGCTCTGAATAATAAGCCAAAGGCATTTCTGGGCACCCCTTGGTCCTTTTTTGAAATCTGAGAACAATTAAAATGTAACTTGATTCAAACTGTTGTGGATGAGCTACCCCATTACCAAGGGATGGGGATGAAGTCGGATACCCATGCCCAGTTAGCCTGGGCAGGCCCAGCCTATGCCTGTTATCCTAGCATAAATGTTAACAGAATTCTTTTTTCTCAAGTGTCTCAGTTTGAATAGTAAATTAGTCATTCTAGGATTAAGCCATCAGAGTGTTTAGTTTTAAGGATCACCCATTTTCTTTTGAATTAAAAAAAAAAAAAAAACAGAGGGCTAGGTAAATCCTAGAGATTTCCGACGCCCTAATACACAGCCTGCTTCAGCGGAGCCATTACCAAGCTTAGTCAAACAAGCACCTTCGGTTCTGGCCAGTGCCTCTCCCACTCAACCCTCAAGTCCCACAGTGTGGGTGAATATCAAGTCCCACGGGTGAGGAGGGCTTGGGCAATAAGAAAATGCAGCTGTCCCCTGAGGCTGGGCCAGAATATCTGGCCCTCATCCCAAGCCAGGCCTGAGCCCCAGGTAGCACGTGATGACATAAGTTCCAGTGTGGATGGAGGGACAGATTTCTAGTTTGTTTTAAAAGAAATCGGAAGGCTTATAATATTAAACCACAACAAGCTTGCCCATTTCCTCCTCTGAATGGAAAAGGATGAAAAGAACTGTTTGTCTTCTCATCTTTTTTCATAATTTCATTTCTGGACTTGTCCACCTGACCTTTCTCAACCTGGTGGACTGACTGACCAATGAGTCTTCATCAAGTGCTTCTGACACGCCCGGCCTGAACTGGACAGTCCCACCGATAAAAAGAATAAGGGGAGAAAGCAAGCCCAAGAGAAGGAGCATTTTAAAAGGCTGACTCTGAGAGCCTTCGGCTCGAAAGACCAAAGCAGCACTAACGCGATGGCAGTGGCTGTAGCAAAGATAAAGAATGACTCGTTATAAATCATGATTCTTGCAAAACACCTCAAATTTTACTCGTAATACAAAAAGTATTTAATGAGCGCCACATCAGTACAGAAAACACAGCCTATACAGCTCTTTAACATCAGAATAGCTGATGAAAAATGAGTATTCTCTACTAAAAAAAAAAAAAAAAAATCTAAAGTACACACAGAATTGAACTACTATGTTTTTCCTTCTTTCTAGAGATGTGATGTCCCTGTTTTCTAGTCAATAATGCTCTATCAAACACTGCTAAGCTAGCGTACTAAATCAAAGCAGACAGGTGATCAGGAAAACCCCACCTTGGTAGGAAGTGTCTGACAGGACGAAGAACCTGCATAGCCCCAATCCCGACATAAAACCTAACAAACTAGTCTGTACAGAAAGGGTTTTAAGCAAAACGGCATAAACACTTAACATGCTACAAGGAAAGGATACCATTCATCTCCTTCCAGGCTGAGCACACACACACTGGTGCCCAGGAAAACGGGAGCGCCAACAGAGAAAGCGTTTTTGCTTTTACAGCACTAACAACTAAAAAGCACACAGCATATAATACTTTGATCTTTAAGTGGGTAATCGTGGAAGTTCCAAGATTATATCCACTGAGTTAGCCTGAGTAGTCATCTATAAAAATATTTTTTCAAAAATGTTTAAAGAGGGTTCTAGAAAGGGGACTACATTAGGACCAGCAGAAGATAGGGTGATTACAAGGACTGCAAATGTCACACTAGGAACTGATTTCACATGTAGCTTTCAGGTAAAGGACGTCTCTCTCAGTTGATTCCTACAGCCTGGACAAGCTGTGATGACAGGAGTGTCAGAAATATTGACAGACAGCTGGTTGAGTAACATCCTAGATGAAGATTCTCCAATAGTCAAAAACACCACTAAGGCTGAAGGACTCAAACTGACACATGGAAAAAGCTGGAAGTGCACAGAAACATTCATGCAAAGCCTGCTGGGACTAAGGGCTGGTGCTGGGGGCTGACACACCGACACGTATGCTCGAGAGGGCCCCCCAGGTGGAATGCTGGCTGGGGGCTCAGAGAGCCCTGAGAGGGGTATCTACTTGGGGAGGGGTACTAGGGTAAATGAACACAAGGGTTTTCAGGAGAAACTGGCCCCGGGAGGGTCAGGTCATTTTTTTTGACCCACCAATACTTAACGTTAATGAAAAGTTGCAGAGCAGAGCTAGTCTTTCTTTCCGAGATGTATTTTGCCGTCATTGGCCGCAGCCTCTCCCAGAATCCTGGGCTGCCATGGTCCTGAGCAGACTCACTGGCTGGAGGGAGCTAGTGCCGCACACTGTTCTGCGAGGCTGGCACAGAGGACGGTTTGCACAACGAAGTCACCACTAAACCACTGCTCAAGTCCAGGCCCCGGCCTTCTTTTTCCTACACAGGAAAAACAACAGCTTCAAGAGGCAAGGAATCGAAAAGATGTCCCTTCCAGCTCAGAACACTGGCCCTGGGGAAGGGGGCGCCCAGGGTGGGGGTGGGACCGCCAGGGAGCACACAAGAGGGGAGGTGACTTCCATTCTGCTCAGCACTGGCCCTGGTCACGCTTAAAACACCTCCCATCACTGAAAAACATTTATTTTTCCTATTTAAGAGCCCGTATTATATGAAAGGCAAGGCAGAATTAGACCTGCCTTTTGGTTTTGTCCTTTTGATTATTTAGGGACCCTAAGAGTCCCTGGGACCTGTTTCACTAAAACATGAGAATGTAATTCCTCAGTAAGGGAACCAGGGGACAGCAGCTCACCCTTCTCACACCCGCTAGCTGCTACCGGCCAGTCTCACGGGGAGAAGCACAGGTGGTAGTTTGTTCAAAATCAGTACTTGGAACTTTCTACATGGTTCAATGTGGCTAACTAAACAGGTAAGAGTGACTTACTGCTCTGTAGTCCAGAAACATTTCTTTAAAAGCCAGAAAATCCGTAAATGTGAGGAGCATGTCAAATATGTCACCAGCCACTTCATCTTTATGGTGCCTGCAGCAGAAAAGGATGCTGTTTCATGAAAAATGATGGAACAGACTCTGTCTCTTCAGAATTTCATTCGAAGGTTTGGAGGCCCTGTCCCCCAGGACCTAACCACCAAGTGCTCTGAGCCTTGATGTCCATGCACTGGAAAAAAAAAGGGTTCTTTTTTTTTTTTTTCCTTCAAACCAAAGCAGGAGGAAGCGCAACTTACTGTAGAGTCGTCGTGAAAGCTGCCATGTTAAATCCGGGAATGCGCTCCAGCAGCTGTTCTTCGATGTACTTTTCCACCAGAGAGATCTGGAAGTGGAAAGGCTCTGTCAGACCACGCACGTGTGAGGTAAACAAGACTTTACAGAAAGCTTGTCCTGAGAGCCTATTTCATGTGACAGGCTCCATGTTGAGTGCTGGGGGTACCAAAGAACCAAAACACAGCTCCTGTCCTGTCCTGGAGGAGGAGCCGGCCTGGCCCACCAAGGGAGAGAGGCATCGGCAGGTACTTATACTGCTTAGAGGAATGCTCTCAGGTAGGCAGAGATAGCAGCTGGGCTCCCACCCCCATGGCAGGCAGGAAGGAATGAAGTGGGGCTTTTCTTCCTAGGCAGATGGAATCTGTGCTAAAAGAACAGGCACAAAAGCTTACCTTCCAATCGCAGGGTGCTTAGAGGCTGAGGCTTGGCTTAAGGAAACCTGTGCTACCTATGCCAAGCTTCTATGTTAAGAAAAGAAAGTCCTGGAGGCTCAAACCCGTTCTTGGACAGATGAGATTATTCCAGAAGGCCCTGGGGCCTTCTGCAGAGCAGAAAGATCCCAGTGTCAAAGAGTCGAGGTTTGAGGGTTCTAGTTTTGGTTCTGCCACCAACTAGTTAGTGGTCTCGGTTTTCACTTTTACCTGACAGTCACATGTACCTGGCTGGATTATGTGACAGAAAAAAACTTTGAAAGCCAAAAGGTCAAAATGCCAAATATAAATGCAAGGTGTCCCCACCTATGGTACCTGAAAGCAGGATTACAATAAAGCCACTTATCTTTTAAAATAGAATGAACTCATCCAACATTTGGAAAACAGCCCCAAAAGCCATGTGGAAGAAAGCAACAGGAGATGAGAACTAAACCAGATTGTAATTATTATTCTTGGCAGGGTACTGGTAGGATTTTAAAAGTAAAGCAAATTTCAGAGATTAAAGAAATCCTAATCTCTGGTATGAGAAACAGAAATTTACTTACGTATTCATTAAAAATAGGTGTGTAGGTGAGTTTATTCTCTTCTGTGTCTTCAAACTCCTGGTAGTACTTGTCCATGAAATTTCTCTGTAATAACTGGAACTCGTCATCTGAACCACAATAGGAAAATTTATTTTTTAATGGAGACTAAAACCAATTCTGATTTATAAATAGGCAGGAATTATATGTCAGAACTGATTTCTCAATGGTAAGTCTCTAGGAGAGGAAAAGCTAAATGTGTATCAGTGAAGTGTTAAATGTTGAAACAGACTAATCCAGTCTTTTCTAGTTTCCAAATTGTAATGAAATATACACAACATAAAATTTACCATTTTGATCACTGTTAAGGGTACAGTTTGATGGCATTAAGTACCTTCACATCGTTGTGCAACCGACACCAACATCCATTTTATTCTACACACACCCACAAAGGGCAGCTTGGGAACTCCCTCACATTACCATAAAGGAATGAAATGGTTCTCTTATTTTAATATAATTTCAGCAGCAGTGATGGCAACAGTGAAGAAATATATGGGCTCTGACAGGGACTAGATTGCCAGGATTCAAATCCTATCTCAGCCACTGAGAACTGTGTGACCTTGGGCATGTTATTTAATTTCCCTAAGCTCGGTTTCTTCGACTGAAAAATGAGGATGATCATAGTACCTATGATATAGGATCGCTAGGTGGAATTTAGATGAATTACAAACATCTATTTATAGGGTTAAAGGTATGAACCTTTACTAGACCTGTAGGTACAAAAACGTGGTCAGTGATTTTCAGACTAGACTAAAAAACAATGTTAGTAACACCAAATTACTGTTCTTTTCCTAATTCTCAGAAAACAAAGTCAATAGACAAAATTTTCTCAAATTTAAGTTTTTCTTTCCCACATACTTGTCTTAAACCTTTAGTGTGCTACTGCTTTTCAGTAGGACTTATGAATGCCAAAATGAACCCACAAACGAACTCATAATCTAGGACAATACAGAATCAGCTGAAGTAGGACAACTTTGCTTTCTTCATGGACATTTGTGCTGTGGTTATGGTATTGTGCCGTGGTTTATGTCACAAAACTATTACAACTAAAAACTAAAAAACGAAATTTTTCTTTGTCTCTGAAATAAAGACCATCAGTATTACTTGAAGTTTTGCCAGGAGCCCCATCACTTCTGGGTTCACCATTACCTAAAAGTTCTTTCCCAACTCCCAAATCGATGGGTGTTAGTTGTTTTAAGGAGTCATTGGGCTGTCTGCCTCTAAGACAAACCACAGTAAGGCTTAATATTACATGGAGCTACATTAAAATTATATGCAGTTTGATGTTTTTCCTCTTTTAAAAACTAAATTGATTTCAATGTCCTTAAAAGCAAGGGTCTAAGAACTAAACAGACCACAGGTCAGATTGTGGCAAGGATGCTTACCCATGATAATGTCCTCTAAGCATCCAACCACAGCGTCAAATTCTGCATCAGAAGCGGAAGAGCTGAAAAATATGCCTGGATTAGGTGCTATTTCAAATAATTCGTTTTTTAAAAAAATTATGGATATTTTCAAACATGCAGGAAAGAAAAAAGAATAGCAAAATTAACTCCTTATCACTCGGTTTCAACAAAAAACACACTGAACGCATCTGTAACATCAAAAACGAATGTAATGGTTCCACTTTCAGAAAATCTGATATGAAACGATTACAAAAAGGACAAAAATAAGGGACAAAGGGTCGCATGAGACATCTTAAGACTCCTCCGCATTTATTTCCCAATGGGTTCTACTCACCGCATCTTCACTATCACCCCACACCTATCTACTTGTGAGCGTGAATCGGGCGCGGGCGAGATACTGGCCGGGGTGGGGCGCAATTAGATCAGGAGCCCCTTGTGGTAGAGGGGTCGCTAACCCGTAGTCTGGCCTCGGCAGCTCAAACCCGCCAGGCTCTGCTGACGACTAAAGATAGAGGCGGGGTGGGGGGGATTGTGATGGAGGCTTTGATAAATGCGCGACACCCGCCCTGCACTCCCGGGCCTAAATCCAGCGGTCGCAGCAGCGGCGGAATGCACACCGGGAAATATGGGCTGAGCCTTGGCGGTCCCCCACCCTGCGAGGACTCTCGTTTCAAAGGGCCGAGGCCGAGCGCCAGCGAGCCCCAGCCTCCCGCCTTCAGGGCGTTATCACTCACAAGGACAGCGCGAAGCTCTCTTCCTCTAAGGCGTCCATCGCCGCCGCCGCCGCCGGCGCCACCGCATCCACCCTGCGCCGACAAGCGGGCCCTTCGGCTTTCTACCCTGCCCGCGGCCGGGGCCCAGCCTCCGTTCCGCTCCGCAGAGCCCCAACCGGCATCGGGGAGGCCTTGCCGCCGAGGCCACCGCCCAGCCGGTCAGCGCCTGCGCGCGGGGCCGCGGCCTCAGGTGCTCCGGCGGCAGCCACGCGCCGGCTGGGGGTCCACACCCCGCCAGGACTCGGCGCGAGCCGCTGCAACCGCGGGAGCCCTGCGTCGATAACCGACCTCCCGGGGCCGCGCCCCGCCTCCCGTTGCCATGGTCACTGCAACCCCTTCCGCCGCCTCGCGGGTCCCGACAGCCAATGACAGACGCGCGTTGCCTGACGTGAGGGCGGGGCAAAAATAGGGAAAGGAAGTGAGGGAAAGGGCTAGGTAGTCGCGAAGGGAAGCTGGGCCTCGATAAGCTCAACTGGTCGCTGACGTGTTCAGGCTCTGAGCGGTGATTAATTCTCACGTCGCCCCGTTTTATGGAGGAAGAAATCCAAGCCAAGGGCATCGATTTCCTCATTTAGAAATTACAAGATTTAAGAGGAAGACTAAGTAGCTTAAAGCAGGTTTTAAGAAAACTATAAATTGCAAATCTCTTGAGAGCCAACTCCTTAGCTTTTTTAATCAGGTAATGCAGACGTCAGAATTGCAAGGCAGTTGCTCCCTCTTGTGGAAGGAAAGCCTCATCGCAATAAGTAGAAGTGATTTACATCAGCGATCATAGTCGCACCATAAAGATTATAAGGCAGTTAACTGGTCTCTTGGTTAATTAGGCGACATAAAAGTTGACAACTTATTTGAACAACGCAATCAGAAAAGAGTCCGCTCCGACACTGCCAGATTTTGCAAAAAAGATTCCCTTGATTGGACTACTAGGCATTATGTCTCCGGTCGCATTATACCTTTTGGCCAAATGTGTGGTACGTGTCTACAGGGATTTAAGGAATGGCTTCATCTGAAGGTCAGATGGCCAGCCTAAATGAATTGACATTTTGAATGGACGTAAAGTAAATATCAGTGGGATCTAGAACTAGAAATTGTTATCAAGATACTCTTGTATCCAGGGGGAAATCCATTCTCAGAGGTATTAACTCTGCTTAGCACCAAGTAGAAGACAGGTGTCTAAAACGGTTTGCTGAATAACTGGGGTGAGTTCTGTTTAAGTCCAACACTGGTCACAAAGCCCAAAGCAAACTCAGCAGATTTCTTCATGACCTATTTTCTCTTATATAAACCACTTATTTCTTTTGGACTAAATGAACTTGCCCACCCTTTCTAGTCCTTTATCATATATGAGTTCAGAGTGGAAGAGAAAATGATTTCATCTATTCTAGTTATCTATGGCTGTTATAAGCCACCCGAAAATTTAGTGACTTAAAACAATTACTTTTCTCACTGATCTGCAATTTGGCCAGGACAGCTTGACTCTGTTCCAGTCAGCATCAGTTGGGGTAGCCGGAAACCTGCTAGCGGAGCTACTTCCAAACCCACTCACATGGCTGGCCAATTAGTGCTGGCTCTTGGCTGGAAGCTCAGTGTGGTGTGTTGGTTCAGAGGAATGGGGTGGAAAAGTTTCTGTTCCTCTCCATGTAGCTCTTCCCAGGGACACTTGGGTTTTCCCATACCATGGTGGCTGGGTGCAAGAGCAGATATCTCAAGAGACAGGAAGTGGAAGCTGCCAGTTCTTAAAAGTCTAGGACTGGAAAGAGCACAGTGTCATTTCCACTGAATTCTATTCGTCAAGCAGACACAGAGCCCACAAAAGTTTAAGAGGAGGAGACATAAACCTCATTTTATAGATGGGGGGAATGTCAAAGAATATATGACCATCTTTAATCTACTTGAACATCTCTGGCTGTAAGAACAAATGGGGATAAACAGTCCAACGTACCCACTTGCTGAGGTATGTGCCAGGTACTAGTGCTAAATATTTATGAAACATTGTCTCCTTTCAAAATACTTGAAATCTATGAGGGGGGGGAACCCTATGAGGGGAGTATTATCATCTCCATTTTACAGATTAGAAAAGCAAGGCTTAGGAGTCTTTGCATATTGGTGATAAGTAGCATCCTGGGGCTGGAACCTGGGTTCAGCCTCACTTCTGTTTTAATCACGCTATGTATTTACGGTCCCGGTCCCTGAGTTGCCAAACAAAACTCTTGGGAATCAGAACATATTACTTTTCTGCAAAAATAGAATGGTGGCCTTTTGGTAGAAAAATTAAAAATTTACTTGAATGTATATGTATTTTTTACTTGACTGTATTAAATGTTTCCATTTATATTCATTTCTTAAATATTTTTGAGTAAGCATTAAGAATTGTTTTAATAGAAAGAAATGGATTATCTTGGTTATCACAGATACATATTCAAGATAGTTGAAATTCATGCAATAGTCATTTTTTGCCAGAGAAATTGTTTTGGTTTGTGATTGAATCACCGTTTCCTGACATTCTGCAAATGACACTATGACCTTACTTATCAATATCATTCAAAAAAGGGAGCAATTCATTAAAAATATTTTTTTTGGGGTGGGTTGGAATCCTAGGGATACTTCTGGGAAATAAAAAGTTTTTTTTTTTCTCTTTGGGACAATATATCAGTAAAAGCCTAGCTTTCAATTTCTCTTAAAATGCTTACAAGCAGTGCAGAACATAGATTACTGTTTATTCTTTCCCACATAGCTTGTTAATTCCTAGTTTTTTCTCTTCTATGTGGAATAAAGTTCTTTCCCTTTGAAGTAGCTCCAAGATTACAACTTTGCTTCCATCCTGAATGATTAATATTGAAATCTTGTTTTATGGTCTGAAAGAACTGGAAAAGGAGACCATCTTATGAGAAAGTTCAAGGACAGACAGATGTCAAGAAAGCTAAGAGGCTCCAAAAGATTACCTACTAATTCCATCTGTTTTTCTCTATCTCCCCTGAATTTATAGACCTTCACCTCTCTGCTAGATTCCTTAAAAGTCTCCTTACTGTTCTTAATTAATACTTCCATTTTCTGCTTGTCCTCTCTCCTGCCCCTTCCTCCCTCTCCATTCTCCACATGGAAGCCACAGCCATCTTTTAAAACTATCAAAGCACTTCCATGCTCAAACTCCTTTACTTTCTATTGCACTTAGGGTACAATACAAAATCCTTGACATGGCTTCATGAGCAGTCCCTGGACCTCTCCACCACCGGAGCAAACAATTCTACCACTCATTCCTACCTTACCTGCTGCAGGGGCCATCCATCAGATCCTGGAGCCCACTGAACTCTCTTCTTTTGAATTTGCCTGTAAGAGTGTTTATGAGGCTACCTAGTTTTAGAAGCTTGTTCTTAGTCTCTTTGCCGGGCCATGTCCTACTTCTTCCTTCGGGTTTTTACTATTATTACTTCCTCAGTGAGGTTTCTTCTACCCTCCTCTACCCTGCCATTTAAATTAAGTCCCCCTCATTCTCTCTCATAGCACCCTATTCTTTTCTTTCAAAGCACTAATATTATATTATAATAAACACAAATCTGTTGTCTTCTCCCCACAACCGTATGTAAGCAAGCTTCATGAATAGATGTTTTGTATACCACACAGGCACAATGCGCAGAACATATTAGGTGCTCAATAAAGATTTGCTGGGTAAGTGTAATGTTGCTTCTTAATTCTAATACTTGCTTCTCTCCTATCTTGGAAAGTAGTCCTTAAACCTGAGAGTATGATGTCTTGAAACCTTAGCAGCAGGCATCAATGAAAGTTGTGAAATCTTAGTCAAAAAAGGCAATTTATTTCTTCAATGCAAATTACTGTATTCACCACAAGCTAGAGAACATATATATATATATATATTTATATATATTTTTGAATTTATGGAAGACTAAAGACATGGAAAAAGTCCAGCACCCCAACAAATACGGCCAGGAAGGAAATCAGCTCTGTGATAGGACAGTTTAATGAACTACAAACAAGGGTGGAAAAGGAAGAAAAAATGTGCGTTGAGTTTAAGACACTGTAAAACCCAGAAGACATATTTACTATTCAAGTATAAACTCAGTAAGGACTTGGCATAAATTGAAAGGCAGCTGCTGAGGTACACCATTATAAAATAAGTTCTATGAATTTACAATTCTACCTTCCAATTTTCTGGGAGAAAAAACAAAACTCTTGAAGGTCTTCACCAGAGACCCTGAGAGGGATTAACACTTTTGATGAAGACATAGTCAATAATCCATGATTGAATTTACTATTCAAAACATGTATTTATTTAAAACAATATGAATACGTGCTCTCAGACTGTCCTCTAAGAGTTTATGACACTATTAGAGTTCAAGAGTTTCAAAGTATATTACTTCCAAGAACAATACTGTTTAAAAAAAATTTTTTTTAAACAAAAAACAATAAAACCTGATTTGATGGTACCTTAAAAATACCCTAAATACCAAATTTTCTCCAAACACAGCAATTAATTTAAGAACTCCTCCTGCATTGTTAAAACATTTTTTCCTCACAAAATGTGGGTACTGAAATTGGATAGAAATACCATGAATGTGAAAATACCAGCAATTTTCTGCAGTTAAAAAAAACTAGAATGTTCTTTGGAATCAGTGAAATATCAAAAATTTGGGGTTTTTCTACAGTCTGTGCACCTTCTCTCAGGCCCTCCATGTTGCTTGTAGTATTGACCTGTTTGATCCTAGTTTTATAAATTCAAGTCTTGCAGCGCAATATCTGCACTTAACACACCAGTATCTCTGACCAATGGGAAGTTATATTTAACCCAGAAATGCTGTCATCTAAACTTCTCCATAATGACTTCTGTCTGAAATAAAACTTTAGAAAATGAGACAAAATCTCCTAAACAATCAAATGAACCCAACATAGAAAATTCCCGTGAGGTTTCAGTTCTCAGGAGGGCGCTGACTGTCCCCTACTGTTTTTCATGGAGGTACCGCAGGCCTAGCTTGTTAGCATTCAGCTTTCCTTGGCCTTAAAAGGAATTTCTCAGGGCTGGCAAGTTGAGTTAGATTCTAAGTGAATTTTGTCCTTGACAAAACTACCATTTTTTAGCATAAAATCTGGCCATGGCTATAAGTTTCAATGTGCATACAACTGATTAGAGATGGGTTTTTTTTTTCTGTTTTTCTTTTCAACATTGGCTGGAATTGAGTAGAAATAAGTCCATGATGCCTCTTCATGTGTGTCATGATATATGAGAAATCTGTCTGACTCTAGACACTATTTCTTTACGACACAATGGGCAGGTCTCCAGTTGCAAGGCACAATCCATGCACAGGTCACTGAGGAAGGAGAAAGATAAATATCAGTTAGGTCAACACTTCAAAAGGTCACACTGACCACTACTGCTGACTCAATGTAGAGGGGTAAGCTTGTTACTTGAAAAGGTAATAATGGCTAAAAAATTAAGTAAATCTATAAATAAATAAGTCTCTCTCCCATGGGTAGAACCCCCTATACCTCTTATTTTTCAAAAATTTCTTGCCTTAGTATCAAATGAACTTTTGACATTTCTATTTCTAGAACAAAAAAATCATGTTGCCCTTTTTATATGGGGTAAATTAAACTTAGGGTTTAGAGAAAATCATCACTTAACAATAGTGAGAGGTCTCCTATCCCAGAACAAATCTATTTATTCACGTCTTCTACTACATTCTTTGGTAGTTTAAGTTTTCTTTATATAAGTACCACAATTTCTTGGTATGTATTCTTAGAAAGCCCCCATAGACTATTATAAAATGAATCAATTATATGTTCTAACTGGTTGCTATTCATACATAGATGATCTACTGTTTTTTGTAATCAACTAGCTTATTCAATTGTGACACTGATGCTAATAGGTTTTCAGTCAATTCTCTTGGTGTCCAGGTATATAATCTCCAAATGATGATTTGCTCCTCTTTCCAGTTTTCTCCTTTTCTGTCTAACTGCCTTAGCTTGTATCACGCAAGTCACGGTGCTGACAGCTGGCAGCCTTGTCTTGTCCACAACATCTCCTGGAATGCTTCCAGTGCGTCACATTAAAAAGATGCTAGCATTTGGTTGAGACGTATATGTGTTTATAATGTTAAGGAAGTATCCACACTTTCCTATTTTATACAGGTCTCTTCCTTCCATCCATGAGGAACGGATACTGAATTTTAATGAATGCCTTTGCAGCATTTTTGGAGAAAAAGTGGTAATTCCTTGTACCTCTCCCCCTTGGCCTATTTGAGTAAATTACATTAATAGAGTCTCTACATCGTACCATCCCTGCATTCCTGAGATAAGCACCCCCCTTGCCCCTTAGGTTGTGTTGCTGGGTCCTACTTGCTAATTAAACCTGAGATTTTTAAATTTACATTCTTAAGTTTTCTTTTTTGGTGTTTTATCAGCTTTTGGTATGATTATCATGCAGGCTTTGTAAAATGAATATGGTGGTTTTCTTGTTTTTTTTCCTATGGTCTGGAGAAATTTAAATAGAATCTTATCTATTCTGCAGATGTTTGAAAGAATCCACCTGTGAAAGCACCTGCTTAGTGCTTTCGGGGAGGAGGGCAAAGGGAGCTTCCGTAACAGCTCCGTTTCTTCTGCGGGAAGAGGAATGAGATTCCCACCTCTTCTTGAGGTCTCTTCGTGCCATTCATTTCTCCAGACTTCCCTTCTTTACCCTCGCCCTTTTAAAATTGTTGTGGCTGAAAGTTGAGCTAACTTTCTTGGAATTCTTTTAATTTCCTCTTCTAACTCCATTTTGGATTTCTGTATTAAGGAGACTGCTCATACTTAAGGTACCTGGCTCTAAGGTTTTAGATTTCAGCCTTCATTCACGAACCCTGACTATGTGCAGAAACCACTGAGAAGGGTCAGAGAGTGCGAAGATGAGGAAGACCAGACCCTGCTGTTCGGGATCTTAACATTCTTACAGAAACGGAGACCAAAGGGTATCAAGGTATCTAATATTTAAAGTCTGTGTCTGCCTGTGAGGCCCTGGAAACTAAAACCTCCAAAGGGGCTAAAATGAGGAATTCTGGGCTGCAGCTGAAACCAAGGAAAACCACAGCCAGAGCCACTGTGCTTTCCTTCAAAAGACAGACTGGTGCAGCTAAGGACAACAGTAGATATATTGCATGCACTTCCCCTCGCAGCCAATCAGATAACCAGCCATTCCAAACACAGCAGACCAGGAGAAGCAGAGTCAGGGGCCCTAGCTGAGCCATACCTGGGGGTGACAAACTGGGGTCCATCACTCTAGGCTCTGGACTCCTAGGAGACCTGGTAGTAGCTAAAGCTATGTCATAAAGAAGAGCAAGGCAGGGTATGAACTGTGATGCATGACAGGGAGCTGGCTTGGAACATCAGCACAGGAATGGCTCAGGGTCAGTCAGCACACGCCTGGCCCAGGCCGGGGCCCGCATGCTGACAACTCCTTGCCTAACTCCAGCTGGGATGCCTTTCTCGGGGACCGGCCCACTCACTGGTCTCGCTGTCGAGCCACTCGGTTCTACAGCATCCAGGCTGCTCTGAGTTCATCTCACACAACTGAAATGTGGTTAGATGGCAGGGAGGCACTGCCCCCTCAGAGGTCAGGCTGCAGACAGTGAGCATATGAGGGCCTAAGACTCAGAGAGATTCCCAAGAAGCTCATAAGTAGCATTAACCCTTTTCATTTTGTGACGTGAAAACTATTAAAAATATAGTACTGAGAAAACACGGGCGTTCCGTATAAAGTGGCTTCTTCTATTCAGGCACGTTGTGGAAGACAGCCACGCACTAAGTGGCAGTTCTAATTTCTCACTCAGCCCACCTTGGTGAATAGCTACGGAACTGGCAACCCTTTAAAGCAATTCAGGAACGGGATGGATGAAACTTTGGCTGTAGCATATGAAACAGGAAATAATCAAACAAACCCTCTTACCTGTGTCCACATGGCTTCAATTGTGTGTCTGCTACCTCATCGCAACACAGGGAGCAGCAGTTTTCCCGGATGCTGACTTGCTTCAACAGAGCAAGACGCCTGTGCCTGAGCAGAAAACACAATTTGTCAACAAATCAATGGGGTCTGTTAGCAGTGATGTGTAAGAAAAGCTCTGAAAATGCTCTGAAAGTGTTGTGAACGAATAAAGACTACACAGCAGGCCTGACGAGCTCAGAGGGCCACACAGCAGCAGGCCAGATGAGCTCAGCGATGGAAAGTGACCACACAGGGAGGTCTGATCATAAATTCCTAACTGGTCAGGTCATGGTGGGCAGTCCCGTTCCAGGACTACAGCTTACTTAGTAAAAGGTTAATCTTTGCCTTGAGCGCCCCTACTTTAGGCATCTAGGATGATGCACCTTTGAAATGCCAGATAATCTTTTCCAAACCCCTGGGAGGCACTGCGTGGAGCACGGGAAATTCCTCCTTATTATCCTGTTATCCACATACCATCTCTACTTACTGTAAATGTTAAATGTTAAGTATCTTATACCCACCAATCTTAGAAAATCCCTCCCGCTTTGCTTATTCTGGCCTCCTTCATCTATCACCAATGGATTTCATGTATCTTCCTTACTTCTCTCTTTTGATTCTATGTGCATTAAAAACTCCTGCAAAACTGCCATTCTCCAGAGCATTTTCTCAGTCTGTTGAGATCTTCCCAGCTTGTCTTCAGTTTGGAAAGTTTTGGCTCTAATTCTAATAAACTCTTATAAAATATTTCTATAGGTTTGGACGTTCTTACATTGACATTCCTTAGGTTTTGTTCAGTAGCTTTCACACACATCTCATTTCACCCTTTTAGACATTCAAAATCACTGGATTCCATTTTAGAATAAGGAGGCATGGTCATTCCCCTTGTAAAAATAGTCTAAGGAGATGATTTGCATAAGGTCACATACTGTAAACAGATTCAGGAATCGAATTCAAATCTTTTAATTCTAAGTCCAGTGCTTTCTTTTTTACCAGCAAATTTTTAACCTTTTAAGTCACACATCTCTGAGTTTGATGAAAAGCAGAGAGTCTTTCCCAAGAAAAATGTACACACACGTTTTTTACAATTTCAAGGTGTTATGACAGCCTATCGCAGACTCCCTGGAGGTCCAGACGCCCCAGGGTAGAATCCTTGCCTTGCACTTTTGCTCAGTTCGGAATGGAATGGAAAAGCAGTCGGCAGAGCCACACTGCTGAAGGTACAGCCCTGATGCGTGCTCAAGAGGAACGGGGGGCATTCGTTCGAGCACTGAGGCCTCACTACGGGCCAGGCACTGTTCCAAGCCCTAGCAAATCTGCAGTGAAGAGAGGACTAATAAAGTATCTCTCCGCCTTCAGAAGGCTCTTTTCCCATAGCCTGCCCCATACATCTCTTCTACCTGGCTGTTCCTGTGACATCCTTTTTACAATTAACCAGTAATCTTAAAGTAAGCTTTTCCCAAGTTCTGTAAGCTGCTGTAGCAAATGATCAATCATTAGAAGGGGGCTATGGGAACCTCCTATTTATAGCTGGTTGGTCAGATGCACAGGAAACTTTTGATTGACATCTAAAGTCGAGGAGAAGAGCGGTCTTGTATGATATCCCTTAACCTGTGGGATCTGATGCTCTCTCTAGGTAGAAGTACAGAAGTGAATTATTGCTTGGTGGTGTTGGAAAACACAAACAGGATCATTCTGGCTGCAGAAACAGCAGGTTCAAAGGTCCTGAGGCTACAATAGACCTCGATGTGTTTTAAATGTTTAAAAGTTTAAAACTACAGTATGTTTTAGGAGCAGTAAGGAGGCCAGGGTGGCTAAAGAAGCATGAACAAATGGAAGAGGGTAGGAGATACATAACAGAAGTAACAGAAAGGAGGGGACCAATTCTATAGGATATGCTAGGTCACTGCGAGAATTTAAGCTTTTACCTGAAGTGAAATGGGAGGCCACTAAGCAATCTGACCAGAGAAGCACACGATCTGATTAAAGCTGTAACAAAATCATTCTGGAGGCTATGTTGAATAGACTGAAGGGGGGTCAAGGCAGGGACAGGGAGGCCAGTTAGAAGGCATGGCAAAAACAATCCAGGTGGGAAATTGTGGAGGCCTCGACCATGGTGACAGATGATATGTAGTAGCTGGATTTGGGATATAATTTGAAGACACGGCCCGCACGATTTGCTGAGAGACTGAATGTGTGAATGACAGGAAGTACGATGTCAAGGACAGTCTAGGATTATGGCCAGGGAAACCGGAATGATAAAACAGGTTTTAACAGAGATGAAGAAAGACTGGAGAAGCAGGTGGCTGCATGCAGATGACTCTTGTGGCCAAGAGGTGGGTACATGGTACTTCACTGAACTATTCTTTTTCTCTTTCTGTATTTGAAGTTTGCCATAATAAAAAGGTTAAGAAGAAAAAAGAATGAATGAAAGGAGATGAATTAGAGACAGAGAGTACACACAGTATAGAACAATCTATAAAATCTCAGGTAGTAAAGGGTCGCGGTCCTTTATCCCCAAGCCAGAAAGGAATGCTGTGCCACTGAGTAAAAAGTATCCCTGAATACAGCTTTTGGAACACAAGCTGAAAATATTAAAGGCATAGAAAATGATCTTGGGCACGTTAACACTTAATGCCACAATCTAATTAAGTGTGACCAGTATGTACCAGCAGGAGGTTGGCATTAAGGATACTCAATTAGCCTCTGACAACTCCTGTCTTGGTGTCACTGTCAGAGACGATGGTCTAGTGTAGCTCTGGACTGCCCTAGTCTGTAATTTTGCTGTTTTTTTCAAGGCAGGCTGCACTTTTGGTGCTGAACTGACTGGTACCAAGGGAGGACCCAGAAGCTGTCCATAAGAGGAGACTTGCCGGTAGTTGATGCCTGTTGCCATCTGACTTTTGGAAAGTCCAATTTTGCAGGGGTGGTTAACTAAATGCTGGAGCAGTTTTAATCTAGGGCAGCCTCTAGGGGAACTCTCTGATGAATTGGTAGCACCCTTCTGGGTGTATGTGAGAAGCGGACTTATTTATGCGCCACATTCGAGACAGGCTAAATGAAAAGGTAATGGGGTGTGGCAGATGCGAGAGCTGCCACTTCAGACTTTTCGCAGGAGGAATTAAAGTCCAGAATCTCTGTCAGCCAGCAAAGACAAGGTGAAGGGAAGTTCTAGGAATGAGCCTCAGGTGTCTGAGCTGAGATGTAAGTGGCCAGTCCTTCTGTCTGGGATATTCTGGAATTTCTGCTGCTGCAAACAATGCTGCTGTCACTATGTGACATTTTCTAGTTTATTTGGAAACTTCAGAGCCACTCTCGAGCCCTGACACACTGAGTCTAAGATAAAGCACAAAGCTGTTTACAGACCTGCTTTTTGGGCCAAAACAGGAGTAAGATTATAACTTATTTTATAGGTCTACCTTTAGGGGCATGATGGCCCAACACGGGCTTAACCCTGAGTAGTGTGGTCTCCTTCGCCACTGGGAGAGACTGCCATTCATATAACAAATGTGGCATTAGTAACTGGAATACCCTTCCCCACACAGGCCCAGGAAACTGCTCTGGTAGAAAACGATAAACTTTGGCTCATATTGTGAAACAAGCTCCAACTTGAAGTAATTACCAGGGAGCAGCTGGAGTCTTTCCCAGCTTAAGGAACAGACTGTGTTCATCTCGTGAGGAAGAAAAGCAGGCATGTAGCCGATGAGAAAATTAATGCCAATCAGTTTTGGAAAATAAGGGCTGTGAAATTTTATCCAAGATGGCATTCCCGTCTTAATGGCTATAGAACAGTGTGGGCATGTTTGCCACGTGGCTTAAACCCAACAAGAAGTCTGTTTCAATAATCCCCAGTCTGTTAAAAGATGCACTTGATTTCCTAATATTTAGGATTTTTACATCGATATTTAATCGAAGTTTGCAGGGTTTTTTTGGTGTATGTGCATGTGTAATACTGTCTAATTTTTTACCAATGTTATTTATTCCATAAAAATTACTTGGGAGAACTCTTTCTTTCTGGGTTCTGTAACATGTTAAATAGCCATGAAGGTATCTGTTCCTCAAAGGTTTGGTGGCGAGCTCCTGTGAGACCACCTGGGCCTGGTGCTTTTTGAAAACACAGCTCCTAATTTCTTTTCAATTAACTTTTTAATAATTATTTTGTTTATATCTCTTCTGGGATGTGGTTTAGTAATTTATATTTCCTAGGAAGTCACCACTTTATTCAAAATTAATTGTATAAAGCGGAAAAAAGTCTCTTAGAAACTTGTCATTTCTCACGGGATGCACGTGGAAGTCTGGAGATGGCCTGGCAGATTCCTTACCTTGGCAAGATGATTTTCTCTTCAGCTGTTAGGAAGGCGTAATCATTAAAAGTGCTAAATTTCATAGATGGTGGATATTTGAACGGTTTTGCTCCAAAATTGAACTCACATTGTTGATATGACATGAAACTAGCTGCAGCAAAAAATCCAGATCTACAGATAAAAAGGAGTACAGAGGTCAAGAGAACTCATACGAACAAAATAGAGCTCATTCTCAGAATTGGGATGGGTCACACCCTAGCTGAAAAGAAGGGTGACAGGTTGTTCACCACCATGACAGGACTGAACCAGTCTCCAGCCCTCAGCTTCCTAGTTCAAATTTTGGGATAGCTTTAGGTACAATCAAATGGGTCCCCAATTACTTGAAAAAAAGTGATTTCTCATTACAACTGATTACACAAATGGACAGTTTTTTCTGGAGTAAAGTACATTCCATGCATCTCCTAAAAGTTTTGACTGGGAAAAGCTACTTACACAGTAGATGAAAAGACTTGCTTCTCAGGAGGCAGCTGGTTGCCATTTAGAAAGAAGATCATTTGCTTTTCATTCAAGTCTAACAGAAATCCTACCGTATCTCCTACAGAATAAAGTGAAACACCGTTAGGATACGGGTGTATATTACCAGGATTCTGCTAAGTGTCTCAGTTTTGATGTCACTATATTGAGTCTGTACTGTAGCCCTGAATTCAACATATTCAACTTTCTTGCTTCTTCTGCAACTGATCTGACCCCTACATACCAGTATAATATGAACCATTAAAAGAAAATGCTGCCAATTAATCTATGACAGGCCATCCATTATATGAGACACCCCAATTTCAGAGATGCTAAAATATGAAAAAAACATGCATTTTGGAATCAGTGAAATATGGTAAGATCAAAACTATGTGCTTTTTTTGCCTCTCTGGAGATTTAAAACTCCCCAGGATAACAATTGCCAAAACATATGTTTAAAAAAAGAATTCATCTTCACTCATAAAATTTTTGCTTTTTAAACTCTGAAATTACAATGATTTATAGCAAGGAATTTCAAAAATGAAATCCTTTATTCCTCTTGCCACATAAGTTTTACTTCTAAGCATTTATCCTGAGAAAATCCAGAATAGTTCATTTTTCTTTTATAGTAATAATTTAAAAGGGCAAAAATAATAATCTAAATTTGAAGAATCGATTAATATAGTACAATTATATAATAATAAATTGAAAAAAATATTAAAATAATGTTATTTAATAACTTGGAAAGCTGTTTAAGGCATATTAAGAGTAACAACAACAAAAAAATATATATATATCAAATTTTAAGTGTTTTTTAAAAAGAAATCTCTGGTTGGAATAATTATAAGGGATTTTAGTTTCATTTTCCTTTTTCCTCTATTTTCCAATTTTTATAATAAACATATTACTTCAGTAATCTTTTAAAAAATTATTAAGAAGCCACACTAGACAGTTTTTATAGACAGAGCTTCTCTCTTATGCTCTGTTAAACGCAGTTTCATGTTCCTTTAAGAACCTGCAAGCCATTAAAATGAGGGTTTGTGCCGGCTTTTAAGGTTTTTTCCTTTCCCACTCTATCAGTTTAGTCAATTAAGTGGAGCTGTGCCCGCACAGCAGTGGTCAAACCCTGCTCTCCTGGTATGCCTGAAAATCTAGTTACATCTGTGATGCTGATGGTGGCAGGAAGCGAGAGAAGGCTTGGAGAAGGAGCTGGACTCTATCCCCCACCTAGCTCCAATGCTGTGAATACAATCTTTCCAGAGACCCCATTCCCTACATATGACTCTGTCTTCAGAATGGGGATGTGGGGGACACCAGGAGGCCCCAAGAATACCATCCTCCAGTGCAATAGTGCTGTGGCAGGAAAGGCCTGTTTGCACTGTAATTAACTGGGGGGGAAAGGATTCAATAATCTTAAATCCTTTGGTCTGTGTTTAATAAACCAAATGTGTGGCTCTAACCTTGCTGCTTGAATCTTTCATTAATAAATGTTTTCATGGGTCTAGGGCCTTAGATACTGCAAACTGGATGGAACAAAAACTGAACAGGGAGAAAAAGACCATGCTGTTGCTAAGATACACATTCCTGCAAGAAATCCGAGAGCCATGATTAAGAGTTCTGATAGCCTGTGCCCGCTACAGCATCCTGAGCCTGATGTCTGAAGACTGGGCAGTTGTGTGTGAGGCTGAAAGAGCTCAAGTTATCCTTACAAACTGTTCTAGAGGTGCCCAAAAGGTGGCCACCGAATAGTGCTTATTCCACAGCTATCTGGTCTCTGAAAACACCCTCATTTAACTGGCATTACCATTTCATTATCTTCAAAATCTCCATGGCTGCTTTGATTCAAAACATATACCCAGAGAGGAAATTAGAATTCACATTAACCTTAAGATGATCACTTCTCACTAAATTAAGAATTTTATATTGAGATGCTTTTGCTGAAGGAAGTGCTCCACTAGAGGTGAATTTACCAGGAGAATACTACTCACATCCATGGCAGGGAATACAAAGGCTAATCCTTTTCACATTTCATATACTTCCATTTAAACATTTTAAGACCTAACATAATGGATGCTTCATAATAACCTAATGTCTTAACCTAGTCGATAAATTCTGACGGAGAGGAATGAATACCTTCTTTCCAGCATGGGTGTAGGTGAGGCTTACTTCTAGCATTGTACCAAATTAGCTGCCGGCAGCCATCGTACGCACAGGAGTATTCATCGTCCCCAATGCCATAGCCTTCCTGGAGGGAGACAGAGCCCAGGAGGTTAGCAAGGCCTGCTGTGTTCTAGGAAAAGAGAGTGTGTCTTTTTTAACCATCAACTGGGTGGCTGGAAGTCTAAGCTTTCCAGATGAAGGGAGAGCCTATAGTTTTTGGAAGATGTCAAAATTCCGACTTAGAGGCCTAGTTCCAAGTGAACAGATGATGCCTTTACCAACAAACATTTACCAATTTTCACATTTGTTACTTCATTTCATTCTCACTAACCACCTTGAGGCTGGTGGCATTACACTCCATTTTAAGAGGAAATAAAGGCTCAAAGAGGTCAACCAGCTTGCCTAAAGACAAATTACTACAAGAGTCAAGTTTGGACCTTGGAATCTTCTAATTCTCAGACTGGCGTGCTTTCCACTTCACTGCTGCTGGACAAACACCCTTCTTGCATATAGTAGACTTCAAAATATACACATGCTCACAGATTTCAAAACTTGAGGCAAGAGAAAGGCTACAGTGGACAATCGGCTAAAAGCTATTTTGAGATCAGTTCAATTTGAGCAACATACAGGTCCTTGACAGCTTATTACTTACTGCCTTATAATTATCTCACAATCATTTTATTGTTAAAATAAAAGGATGGATAGAATCTTAAGAAATTATTTTGAGTGTTTATAAAAATAATAATAATTATAAATAAAATACAGGAAGCATGCAAATCAGACAACGGCTATCTTTAAGGGTCAAGGGTGAAAGATTCTAATGGAGAAAGGAATTAAAAATGTGGGCTAAGTCTAAGTAGGATATCAGGTCCTGGTGATGGTCTGCTTATTCTACAGGATAAATGCAGAGAGGATAGACTGAAAAAAGGCTCTAACATATTTCTGACTACTTGGGCTACAATATATTAAATTCTTGACCTGTAATATACTGAATTTGGATGAGTATTCTCCAAATTGAAGCTTCTGACTTAGCTGTTCTGAATGCACTATTTAGACTATTTAAGAGTTAAATGAACTTGCATCTAAGTGCCTTTAGGCTAAGAAACTCACCAGTGTACCAAGAAGAATACCTTGCTATCTATCCCTTTCAAAGCCTGAAGAAGTAAAAAACTTGTTTTTTTTACTTTTGGGTGTCAGGGCATAGGCAAAAGGCAAGCAATTACTTCTATTGAACTTTCTAATGTCCTATAAAGTCCTCGATGGAACACTTGAAAGAAATTCCTAGATTACTTGCCACCAAAAGTTGTTAAGAGCACACTTTACCATGCAATGTCTTCTATGCCTAGATGAATTTCACAACAGAGTGGCATTGTGGGACAAAGGGAAAACTAATCATTTTAACTACAGATCAACTTCCACGGGCTAAGAAGTAGGTGCCTATGCCAAGCAGAGATGCACTTTGAGTTCACAGCTGGGAGAGCACTCTAGGTGTACTACACTCTCCTTCAACCTGAAAACATTCCCAGCATGACAGAAGCTGTGGTTTCCCTTGGCTGAGACAGATAAACGAGAGAACAGGGTGTTAGCTTGAGCTGCCTGTTTCCGGTCATGTATATTTTAGTAATGGAAGCATTACTAATAACAAAGAAAGTTTATTCATAGCTTTAGCTTGTCATTTGGGAAATATTCTGAATCCTTCTACATGTGGTAAACACCATCCTTTTTTCTGGTGTCCAGCACCTCAACCCTTTTCTGTTATGGGGAAGGTAATGAAAGTACAGTGTCCTGCTCTGGAAGTAGAGGGGTAAACTGGACCCTCCCATCATATACCTGGTATGGTGAGTGACCCCACATGGAGGGATGGTTAGGTCTGATTTGCAGTGGTGTTGGCATCCTGGCCCCCAAAACACTGGCTGCTGTAATTCCTGTCTCAGCCTTGGACGTTGCCTTAAAGCCTGTCTAGTTCCCAAACCCCTCAGTAGTCTGGGAGGCCCTGATAGACTTACAAGTCATTCCTATTCTGCTTAAAGTGAGTCATTTTATTTAAAGCAAGAGGCTTCAACAGGTGAAGGAGCTCGGACTATCTTGACCAGGGTCTGAATTCTTCTCCAGTACCTGGGTGACTTTGGGTAAGTTTCTAAATTAATTGCTCTGAATTCATTCTTTCATCTTTAAAAGAGAGAATGCCACCTTTCCAAACTCTCAAAAAGATTAGAGATGAGTATGTGATAGGTCTGTCACATGGTAGATGTTCATGAAAAGGGAGGAGATATTTTAGACAAGTCAAAATGCACCCTTGGAGACTTGTTACTCCAAAATCCATGTAAAAATATACAACACCACAAACTGTTCTGTAGGTGACCTGAACAACTGACCTCAAGCTTCTAATTTTAATGCTTTAGCTCAAAGCCCAATGCTTTGCTCATCCTTTGAAAACTGAAGGCTAAGTGGTAAGAGAGAAAATAAGAGGCACTATGGACAGATTTCAAACCTTTAGAAACTGGGTGTATCCTAGCAATGATTTCTTCCGTAAAACCACACCCTGTCTGTACAGACAAAAGGGTTCTGAATCACCAGAACAATGTCTATTTGAAGCAAAGTTCTAAGTATGGCAACATCGTTAAAACCCTACATCTGAGAAGAGATACATTAGATTTTACCAATTTCTAACAGGGAATTGGCCAGCTGACTTGGATCAGGGAAAAATGTTTTTTAAAGAAAGAAATGAACAATCTAACAAGTACCAAGCAATTTAAGGGTTAAGAAGCAGTATTTTAAGCCTCTTAATTTGAAGAGCTAAAATTTCTACAACTACATGGCAGAAATAATCTTCATCCACTAGATAAAATGAGCTAGCTTCACTGATGATTTAAAAAAATTTGGTCTCAGATATACACACCTAGATTTGCTGCCGAATCAAGAGAGACAAACTTTATATCAAGGCTTCCTTACCAGAGGAATCTATATTTCTTCTAATTCTGGAACAATTTTTCTGTTATGAGATCAGCCAGTTCTCTCAGATTCTCACCATTTTCAAATGCAAAGAAAACAACTCTTGTACAATAGAAAGTGACTGAATTTTTGTGCTAGTTTCTTTATGTTCTATTCTGTCTCAGTTTTCTCATCTGTGAAATGCCAATTATGACAGTAAAAACGGTTGTGAGAATCAGATGACAGACTATGAAATGAAGCTGGGTTGACCACAAGGCCCTGTATCAGGGAAGATTCCCAACAAAAGCAATAGGAGACTGGAGTCTGGTTTCTCCACCATGGGCAGGAGCCAGACCTGACCTCTCCCTCAGCCTTCTTCCTTCAATTTACCTCTCTCCAGCAAGGAGCCTAGTAAAATGCCATGAATGATTCTGGGATGCTACACAGTCTTTCTGAAAGGGCTCTTCCGAAACTATACTTACGGCAAGGAAATTTAGTTTCATTTTGTTGGATCACTTCTAAAATCCATCCTAGGACCTTACATATGGGATGGGAAACTTATTTAGGTTAACAAAATAATCCTAGGGGCTTTTCCCAGCCCAAAGGGTAAAAATAAATCATATGTTCACAAAATAGTCCTGATCAAAACTAGATTAAGTCTCAATAGCTTATAATCTGAACAACAGAAGAAACCAGCTGGGCCAGGCATTCGATGGTATAAAGAGGCAAGAAATCAACAGCTGGAAGAAAGGGAGGAGCCCCAACCTCTCACGCTCAAGTAGAGGTAGCTCAATCCTGCTTTCTCTAGTGGGTCTATCTTCCCTTCTGTATTACAGATTTCTGTAACAGAAGATACTACATATTGAAAACAAATGTTACTACTAATTACAAGGTAAAAACCAAGTAAGAGAAGTCAAGCCCACATTTCATATTTAATAAAAAAAATAAATAATTCCTAAAAAGCTCTTAAAGCTTAAATGTGAGGTAAAAATGATCACTGTCTCAAAATGAGAACTGAGCCAAAGACGTGGCTGGGGCTGGAGCACAGCCTACAAAGACAAAGAACATATCCAACCCCTAAGTGGAAAATTAATGTGAATTTAAAAATTCAAGGGGAAAAAGGCTGAGGGGCAATTTCACTTGTGTTTTCTAGGTCTGAATCAGTTTAGCAAGCCACTGTTAGGGATATGGCACCATGTGGTTCAGCCCAAGAAAACGATTATTATGTAAATCTATCTGGAAAATAAGTACCCTCCACTGACTCGCCAAAAAACTGCCCTGCCCTCAGTGGCCCAGTTCTCCAGAGTACTCACGTGGTTGAGAAACTTGCTGTCTCGCGTGGCCCAGCCAATCTGCATGACGCCAGACGTGACCACTGTGACTTCGTAGTACCACACCCCAGCATCCACACAGAAGGTGCATCGCACGCTTTCAAAAGAGGAGGCATCACAGCGAGCCTGGCAAAACCGAAGGGCATGAGAGTCCACCGTCAGTGCCCGATGACCACCAAAGTAACGGGCTGCTCGGAAGGCTGTTTGGATCTGTCCTTGTGACAGCCTCTGGTGGACTACTGTTTCCTTCCCTGTGCACCCACAGTGACAAAAGGGTGAAACTGGATGAAGCACACTCTATTTTATAGTTTTATTTCCAGGGAGGTCTAACAGGATTGGAAGACCTCAAAGATGGCTGCAGTAAGAATCAGTGAAGGCTACTGGCTTCATTTTTAAATACTTACAGAGCTTTGCTCTTATAGTATAGAAGGGTATACAATGCAGCACCTAAAAATAACTGAAAGCAGAAAACTACATCAAGCTTTTGACAATATGTAAGATCAAAGAGCTGTTTGCAGCCCTTCTTCAAACAGCTCTTTAATCTTGACATGTCTCGTGCCTTGTGGTACCTTCCTGCACATACGCAGCTCTCTCGTCAACCTTCACCACAAAACCAGCAGCATTTCCAACACACAGGGAGGAGGGAAGCGCTAGACTAAATACAACTGGCTATGAGGGGCTTAAAAAAAAAGGGGTCTCTTTTAGAAACACTAGTCCCTGTACCTTTAGCTGAATAAAATGGCAGAGTTTAAAAACAGACATATTTAAAGCAAAAAATCAGTAAATATTATCGTGTTTCCTGTATGTCCAGCATTATGTGGGATATAAAAGAGTAAATAATATCCTGCATACTCTCTCTCCCGCCTCCAACCACATTTCGATATGAAATAAGATTCCATCTACTCTGTAAGAAATTGCTTTTGTTCAGAATCAGGGCATGAAAACGAGAACAAGATCCCCCCTCTCACTCCCAATGCACCGCCTGTAGAAGCTTTACCTCCAAGCCATGCGGTGAGATCTTCAGGTACTCGCTGACATCGTTGCTATTCAGCATGGCCCTGATGCTGTTCAAGTCCACTTTCTCATAGGTCAGCTGCCTACCTTCTTTTAAAACTGCAAGAGAAAAAGTGGTCATGTTTCTAAGACAGGCTGCTGGGAAAAAAAGCTAGTGTCATGACTAGTTGCCATCCTCGTTAGTGTGGAGATGCTCCTACATGGTGCATCTGGGAGGGAGACCTCTGACCCTGGCTTTGCTGCTACCCTCCCATGAGATTAACCAGGCAATGCGACGTTCATGCTTTCGTTACAGGCCAACCTCGGAGATACTGTGGGTTCGGTTCCAGACCACCTCATTGAAGCGGATTTTATGGTTTCCCAGTGCATTTTAAAGTTATGCTTACACTCCACTGTACTCTATTACATGTACAACAGTATTATGTCTAAAAAACCTTAATTAAAAATACTTTATTGCTAAAAAATGCTATCCATCATCTGATTCTTCAGTGAGTCATAATCTTTTTGCTGGTAAAAGGCCTTATCTATCTTTAATTTGTAAGATATGCAGCATCTCCGAAGCACAATAAAGCAATATCACAATAAAACATAAAAAGATGTCTGCTTATATTATGCATGTATCAAAATCTGAACCATACTTTTTCAGAATTATTATTTAACTGGCACTACACAGGCTGTGCCCTAAGCCACTCCCCACAATGTGGCGGCAGGAGCAGGCAGTTACAGGTCAACCTGAGCTTTCGCACAGTGCTAACTACAGATGTGGAGGTATGATAGCGTGGCAGTATGGTTTTAGTTCTAGCGGCCCTAGGAAGAGAGAAAGAAAAACATCAGGAGCGACTCTTGCTGTGTAGGCAAGACGTGACTTGAGTTTTGAAGAGCAAAGTTGGGACATGGAGAAGAGTAAAAAGAGAGAATTCCAACTGAGGAGACCAGGCCCGGAGGTAGGAATGCTTGGGACCTGCTCGTAGGACAGTGAGGATAGTCTGTGTTGGAAAGAGCTGATAAGACAGTGCCTGCCATCCGATCAATGGCCTTGATGCCACAGGAAATAGGAGGCCAGTAAAAGCTTTGCATAGGAGAATGTTGGAATTAGAAGCTTTCCATGTAATTCTTGTTTGAAGAGTCCCTAGAAGGCTTTTCTGCTAGAATACAGTCAACCTACCAGTAAAGGACCTTATAAGGAAAGACTCACTCACTATTACAAACTGACCAGTGATCCTACGTAAGAAATGGGTTTGGGAACGGAAATCGGCATTTTAATAAGGGACAAGTCCTACGTACAGAGATTGTCTAAGCTCCACTGGGCACAGAAACCAACTTGACGTTTCAGATAATCAGGATCGTCAGCCCAGGACTCCAACGTGACAAGCCGGTCACTAATACTGGATTCAGAGATAGTCAATTTATTTTCACCTGTTTGGAGAGACATAAACCTTGAATTAATCACGAAAGAGCTGGATGCTTTGCTGGGCGGATTAGTGGTGGGAAGGAGTGAGGAGAGGCAATTGGAGAACTTGGGAAACTAGAATAAGGACACAGCCCAAGAGCTCTGATACTTTCTAGATAGTAGCAACCTCATCACTAAATTTTTAGCTATAAAAAGTGGATAATCACTGTCATTGAGTTTTGATGCTTAGGTGAGCAAACTCTTGCCTTTGTCCCTGTTGCATCTCACTGGCCTTGAGTTGTCTACACAGACAAAAGCAGAATGTAAGCATGTCTGATGGGGTTCAAAGCATAAACTCATCCGGTAACTAAGAAAAATAAGATATTTAACAACCGATATATAAGATCATTAGTGCAAGAAGTCACTATACCTACTTGTCTGTGCAAACTTTTCCAGTGCGATAAGTGCAAAAAGCATGACTGTGGGGTGGGACTGTAACTTCTGAAAGACAACAAAAGATAAAAAAACAAAAAACAAAAACATCATTCCCCTGCAGAGGCGGCAAGTTATCAACTTCCTCTTCTTACCCAATACATGTGCTAGGTTTTTGTTGGAGCAGTCAGAAAAGTTTTACTCATGCAAGTCTCGATTATCTACCTGCTTCTACTGTTAGTAATGAAGAACCAAGATAGAGTCTCTTCAAATCTTATGTTATTTTCTTGAGGTTACTGGATTCATTTATAGATGTGGAAATTCCAAAAGTATCCTGTTAAATGCACTATTATTTTACTTAGTAACACTTATATTAGGGCTTTGTTAAATAACGCTAATTCTCACATTCACTGAAGCAAGCCAAACAGAAACCTAGAATTGTAGCAAAATATGACTTTTTCTTCAGAACTCTAAAATGACTTTTTATTCATCAAGTGTTCCAAAATAATGCAATTAACAACTAATGGCTTAGTTTTCAATCTGTTCTCTGAAAGCAAGTACACAAATGCTGATGGTAGATGGGAGAAAGCAAGTGAGCTCTTTCAGTCACATTTAAGTTCATGTCACATGTGTTGACATTTAAAGAAAGATCTGCTTAACATCACATCTTTCCATAGCTACCCTTTCGCACAGCTACGTTAGGGGCCTGTGAAGGAGCTCTACGTCATCAGACGATTTCATTCACTTCCCTGGTGCCTAGCTAGGCTCTGCAAAGCTCACATAACCACCATCCTCTCTGGCGGCAAAGCCTGTCCAGCAAGCATCCTGCTTCTTGCCATATCCATTCTCGATCCCACTGTCTGGCTTTTCAGGCCCTGAACCCTCCCCTCCTGGCTACTCAGTCTATGTCCTCTGGTCTCTGAATACTATCTTCTGATCAGACAATTCTCTGTAAAATGCCAGGAACAAGGTCACGTCTATTCTGAGCTTCTGCCGGTGATGTGCCCTTAGCTAAGACACCCATTTTTTTCCTCCTGTGAGCACAATCAAATCCTAAGCCTATGGTGTGACACAGCTGAGGCCCCACCTTCATCAAGAAGTCTTTTATGACTCTCCCAGCTCTCACCACCCATACCTCCCACCTCCCCATCACCTTCTCAGAACTCTTACGACACTCAGTCTGAAGGACTGCCCCCTTGATCACATCCTGTCATAAAAAGGAGGCTAACTGTCATGTCTGAGTAGTTCCGCTTCCTCAACTAATCAAGAAACTTTTTGAGGGCAAGGGTCTGTTATACTACTTCTGTACCCCAGAATGCTTTGTAACATAGTGTTAAGTGTTTGAAGTACACATCATGTAAGTACTGAAAAACAATGTCTTTCAGATTTTGAAAAAGTCCAATGCTCACTAGGCCTGCAAAAATAACTGTAAAATACATAGACCGGTCAAGATTGTAGTCCAGCAACGTGCGAGATCTGACAACACAGCCACAGCAAAACAAAAGCTTCACAGACAATATATCAGACCCTCAACAACAGTTTTAAGAGCAGCAACGAAGAGGGAGGGAGGGAGGGGTAGAGATTTACAGACACCGGGAATCTGACCTGATGGTTTCCTGGCTTGGAATGCCATGTAATTTTGTTTCCACTGGGGAGGTCTTTACTACCATTTGGCAGACTCTAAGGATACACACAAAAAAGCCAATCGTAGCTGCTATCTTATAACTAAATTTAAAACCAGACCAACACAGCTGCTGTTTTTGCTTGTAATAAATTCCTATCCCACCCTCATTTTTTTTTTTAACATAAGAGGGAACAAACACACAGGAAACACCTGCAAATAAAATTTATAACTGATTCCATTCTCTGTGCTAGTGGCTAAGCTGGCAATTTTAGAAAAATGAACAATTCTAGATGACTAAGAATAACTAGCTTTGATGTCTCACTTACCAGACACTGTAGCAAATATTCCAGTATTCCTGGGCTAAGTAAACCTATACTTGCAGGACCTAGACGAATACAACAAACACCAGATATAATTAAATGTGTCACATTATTTTTAATTAGTAACTAATAACAAAATTGTTTTGGTAGAACTCTTTTACAAAGTACCCTCCTGCATGTTATCTTATCAAGCCTCTGAGGTAGGGAACAGTACTATCTCCATTTCACAGGAGAGCAGCTGAGCCCTGGACTGAAGTGACTTACTCCAGGGCACTTGGGGAGCACATGGCAGCGTCCAAACCAGCACCCACGTGTTCTGATTCCTAATCCATTGTTGCTTCCACCACACATGACATAACTAGCTGAGTTACTTGCCGGTACTTTAACATGAACTGCCCTAAAATGGGTAATATTCATAAACAAGTTAAATAACTGCTTCTCTTCTCAAGAACTGCTCCAATTTAAAGTTCCTTTTTCTCTTCCCCAACCTTGTATGTCTCTATTACCTAGTTAAGCGTTTTAAGGTGTGTGTGCCTATATGAATGTTATATACATACATATATAATCTTATTTGTTATACTGAGTTTAGTCTTTTCTCCTATTCTTAATTTTAAAGCAAATAAGTCAAACTTTTCCTTTTAAATTGCCCTCTGAAAATGCTCAAAGCTCAATTAGATTACATTTATTTCTGTGGCCTCTGAATAATTTTTTTCCTGTTATACCTGTCCCTCATTTTGAGGGGGGGGGCATGGAGGGAGACACTTCTTTCTGGTACAGAAGGTTTAACCAAAGACCTGCAGTGCAATCTCCCCCTTAGTGTCCAACTTAAGATCCTCCTTGGTGGCGCCTCCCAGAGTTACCTGCGAGCTTCTCAGCCAAGCAGCCCAGGACCGCAGATGTGTTCCTGTGTTTGGCAGGATGACCTGAGTCCTGGCAAGCTACTTCTCCATTTAAATTGAGAATTTCTGTCAGTTTCTGGAGTGCATCCTAAAAACAGAAATGAACAAGTGTATTTTATAAATACACTACTTAGGTTTTTCCCCAAGGTAATTCTTTCAGACAAAAGCTATAACCAGGTGTTAAAATGACTTAGAATAACCATACAAAAATGGTATAATGTACCCAATAATACCATTATTGATGGGAAACATTATTTGATCAACCTGAAAGTTTTCTTACATGAATTCCTAGATTCCATTTGATTCAAAATGCACCAGTTGTGTCAAACATATGCTATATACTCTTGCATCATTAAATCATTATATCATTTGAGTAGACTAAATCTACCCAAAGGCCACTATAATTTATAACAATAGGGTCTAGTGATGTTGAAGTAAAAAGTTACCTTCAAAAATGATATTTTACCAAGCAAGAACAAATCTCACCAGTTTTGAGGCAAATTATAACAGAAACCATGTGTAAGCCTAGGCACAGGTCTATTCATCAGTGACGAGGCCAAGACTCTTCCCTTCGGTTCATAATGTTTTTCCATTTTGGACCTAACTGTCTGAGGTGTGAACTAATGAAAGATGCCAGAATCCAAAATTGTAAAAAAAGGATGGACTAAAACAATAAAATATGGATACTTTTGTTCTGTGTAAGGGATAATAAAGGTTACACTAATCTTTAATGTTTGAGTAAGACTCGAAAGGGCTTTCAGCATAATAGTTTTTCTTAATAGAAAAATGTTTTAAAATTTTCTGTTATGAGGAAATTTTTCAAAGAAAGGTAATAAAACAAGCTTAGCAACTTAACATTCTCCTCTAGTTTCCAAACGAAGATTGCATTTCAGATACAAATGCTTCAATTTTTAACATTTAAAAAATTTTAAACTAAAGCTTTATAGTAAGCTACTGATAGGAGGATGTAGTATTTCATTAGTAATAAAAAACAAATTTACATAGTGAAATTAATCTTAAATAAAACAGACCCCAAAGGTATGAAGAAGAAATGCATTAATATCAAATAATCCTGTATTTGATTTATCCTTTATTTAAGCATAGATGACAATTTCATAAAAGAATTAACTTACTTTAGTGGGCAATGGACATTCATCTAATAACAATGTTATAACAGCTGGTCCCAAAGGATCTTCCAATGGAATAACTCTAATTAAAGACTGGACAACATCCAACCATCCTTCATCTAAGAGCAAGTCGAGAAGATTATATGATGAGCCATTTTTAAAAATGTGAAAATATATAACTTATAAGACAAAATGACTTTACATTAAAATAGAAACCCTTTTGGCTTTCATCCTGGAGATTTTAAGCAGCTAATATCTGGCATGGACATAGTCATCAATTGCTAGTCATCATGGTAGAGTCAAAGAATCCTAACTCACAGGAGTCTGGTGATTTCTGGGCATCTTAGAGAAAATTCAAGCTATGGTTCTGGGTTCCCAAAATATGATTTAAAATAGTTTTCAGTATTTTACTTATGGCATAGGAGTTAACTGAGAAGATTAAGTATCTGAAGCAGTTGGCTTTATTTTCAGAATGACACTTAGGAAATTGAGAGACAGAAATTATCCTCATTCTAGAAGAGTTATGATCAAAGATCTATCAACGCCAAAAAATTTTTCTTGTAATAATTTCAGTGAGATAAAACCATTACTGAGAGGTGCAGTTACATATTCGGGATGCAATATATAGTGCTTATGAATTATTACCCTTGTATAGGAAAATTTCCATACACTAAGGGATTTTTTTCTTTGTTGTGTATATTAAGTACTTTTGAAATCTTTTATTAAAAAAAAGTGGCCACATTTCTTTATAGTTATTACTTCATCTGGAAGTATTTTTTAAAAAACTTTAAAAATACCTGTTTCTGCCATCTCGTGTAATGTAATCATCGAATAGGGAGGTTCCTGATCACTGAAAAACAAACATTCGAGACATTAAATTTGAGGAACCAAGAAATGACAATTCCAAAAAAAAGTTTACACTGAAAATATGGGGGTAGAAAGAGACATAAAAAATGAACACAGATGAATGCAGAGAAAGAGGTGGAAGAGAGCTCCTGCACTATAATCTGCAAGGATAAATGCATACCACAAGCGCTCATTTCCAAGGTCACCGTCTATGATGCCCACAGATAAAACGGGTAGAAGGCACATGAAAGGACCGCCATGTGGCCTGAGGTAAAACTGGAGACCAGAGCCTACATTCACCTTAACCTCTAGAGGCCCAATGCCAAGGAGGTCAACATCATCTTCCTAATACTTACTTCAAAGAAACGCCCGGAAGGGAGATAACGATCCCAGCTGAGGATTTATGGAAACAAGGGCCTACGTAAACATCTCCATTTTTAAGTGTTCTTCTGGGAAATAACACTTCATGCTTAAACTTCAAAATATGGTGTTAGAAGAAAAAAAAACAAACTTAAGGAGCTATTTAATATTCTAGACACTTCTAAAACAGCACTAAATACCTTAATTTGGTGGGTTTTCAAACTGTGATCCTGGGAATCCTAACTGCTTTAGAAAACTTCAATAACAAATGAAATATTTTCCAGCAAACAATGCTTAATCTAATTATTTAAAGAATAATGTCATCATTTATTTGTTTATATATTGTGGCTATTTTACTATGAAAAAAATGTAAAAACCAGTCTCTTCAATCATTTAATCCTCAGAATAACCTTGTGATATGGGAATTACTAATTCATTTCAGGTACTTATTATGTACTGCTTATTCACATCCTGTGTCTTTTCATAATAAAGGGAAATTCTTATTTAAAAGAATTACTTTGAACAATGTAACTGATAGATACAAACATTTCTGGAGAGCAATCTGGCAATAATGAGATTAGGTATGCACATACTCAACGATGCTAGAGAAACTATGACACGAAATATATGCATATGAGGCTACTTCCTGCACTGCTAACTGTAGGAACGAAAATGTGAAAGTCACCTAAGTGACCATCAACAGATTATAGATAACAAAATCACCTCAGAATACTATGCACAGGTATACTCTGCTTAATGCTAAACAAAACTGTTTTTTTTTATATTGATAATCAAATATTTTGATACCTAAATTTACTATCAGAGCCTGAAATTAAAAGAACCCAGGTATAACTTGTAAAATAATTATCTACTGAGCAACTGTTATAAGGCACTATAGTAAAGGCTTTATATGTATTATCTCAGGATAATCTCTGTAAGAAAAATATTATTCCCCTATTAGAGATGAGAAATCTGAGGCTCAGAGAAGTAACTTATCTGGTGTTATGTAGTTAGTTATGGGCCTGGGCCAGAATTTGAACCCTGGTCCATCATGCTCCTATTGAACTCTACGATTAAGTTAAAATATTTTTTTCAGTTTGAACAATGCCCTTTAATTTCACTGTTATTCAATCTGGGATTTTGTACTTAAGAATTAGACAAAGTGGAGGATAAAAATACAATAGGTACAGGTGTGCCCTGCAGTTTCAATTTACAAGTTTCCCAAATGGATCTAAGAGGGCCAAATAAGAGAGATAAAAGAGGGAGATGAAAACGCCACTAGTTCTATGTTCTCGTGTTGCCAACGCAAGTTGCGTGCAGCCAGGCTCTTGGTAAGACAAGTCATCTTGAATCTCTGGTCAGTGGAGCAGACAGGCTAGCAAGATAAGAGTGACCGAGTCTTCATGAAACCATTTCCTATTGTAGCCTGCAACACAAACTCAGCAGTTACTATATTCTCTATAAAGACCACAGAGTGAATTAGCGTTTTCTGCTACAGAAATGTTTAGACATTTCCGGACAGGAGCAGTAAAACATCAAACCTTATAATTTAGTCTGCCATCAGAGATGAAATAAAATGGTCTCCCTTGCCCTATAAGCAAAAGGCTTGGCAAGCATATCCTATGAACTGAAGGCGTCCCAAAGCTGTGGTTCCTGGAAGAACACCTTTCCTTACACAGCTGACTGTCAGGTACTTACTTATCTACAAGAGTCCGTATGACTGCCAGTGTGTCCAGCACTAGCCCATCTACATTTTGTTTCTTTCTCCTTGGCTCGTGTGGTCCTCGGCCCCTCCTTGGTGGCCGAACAGGGTCCCGGGGTTGGCTCCTCATGTCAGCAGTGGGTACTGCACTGTTCTCAGCCTGTTGCTGCTGGATGTCAACACTATCTTCTGCTCCACTGTCATCTCGGCAGATACAGGAGTTACCCATGGCAGCAGTGGCACCTCGAGTGCCCAGGAAGTGGGCTAACTGCTCCTCGAGAGTCAATAGCAGACCCTGGCCAAGGCTTCTGCTTGCTAAGAACACGGCCCAACCAAAGACAATCATTTAGATAGTTTTCAGTTTGCCAAGTATGGTTTTCATAATCTGGAGTTGAGGAACTTGCATCCTATTTGTTTTTAAAAACTGAACGCTGAGAAAAGTTGTTGAGTTGATCTCCAACATTATCAATTACAGGGAATCCTGGTCATCCAGTAGCACTTCTAGAAGAAAAAGAGGAACAATGAGGAAAATGAATCAAAGATTCTTGGCCACTCAATTACTCAAACTTTCCCAGTTTGATTTTTTAGACATTAAGATTAAAATGAAGAATCGTCTCTGGTTATTTGTACAGGTTTCTGACACAAAACTGTGTCTCTGCATAAGAAAATTAACAATCAATAATTCTTTTCTATCATATTATAAAGTTGATTGCTAAACCGTATCCTAATAAGCCACAGGAATTGCCACTGATTACTTAAAAAAACACGGTTGGTTCTCTCTATACAAAATACCTTAGAAGAATGTGTACAGTTGTTTCAAGGGCTCCTTTTGTGGGTAAGAAAATGAACTGTTTCCTTTCTTAATACACATGTGTGAAAAAATTTAATATGTTTCAAATAAAATATCTACTTAGATATTTGTTGTTAAAAAAATAGTTATGATACAAATGTGATAGCACTCATTTAATGGCAAGAGGAATAAAAGGACAGCGTGTTCCAAATTATCCAAGCTGCAGGTTTCCCACTGGAGGCTCTCTTAAGAATTTAGAGAAATCATACAAGTAGTTACAAAATTTTTCTGTTATGTGAGCAAGACTGTTTTGGGAAAGGCAAATATATATCACAAAGTTACATTTTGACAATGATCCGTTTGTTATACAAGTCTGCTACTAAGAATAAGGATGTACCATTATCTTTGTCTGGAAATACTAAGCACCTTGTGTCACCCATCATGCTGGCACTGGGAGAACAAGACAGTCCCTGTCCTCCCAAAATTCGTGGATGACCATTCTTATCCCAGACATGTTTATCATCATCAAAAAACAAAAACAAAAACCCTAATGATAGAAACAGCTCTTCATTAAGCTAAGAAAAATTTGGTTAGGTCTAGAAAGAAGTAAAGATTTAGAAGCAGGAGGCTGACATGATGCTGGTAGCATAAAAGTAAAAAAAAAATCATGCCGAGGCCTGGAAACTAGAACCCACAGGATGCAAACGGACACCTAAGGAATAGAGATGAATGTATAGTCTCTACTCAACATTGGCTATTTACAATTAAATCGTCCTTATAGAGCAATGGCTCAGAGATAAATAAAATGTATAATTTGGAATAGAAGAAAAAAATTACTTCTATTATTTTGGACAGATCTACAGCAAATTCTTTTAAAACATTTACCCAGTTTAATTACTGTTCACAGCAGGGAAATCTGAGGAAAAAAGAGATAGATGGACAGAAAGTCTTTACGTATATCTAATCTAATTCTAATCTCTATAGAGAGGGTGAGAGACAGAGGAGGGAATAGGATAAAATGGGATGGGAGGAGAGAGAGAGGAGAAGCAACAGATATTCTCTGTCTCCAGACGCCAAGCCAGCAATGGCTGAGCCAAGTAAAATTACAAATGCTCTTGGAACCCCCAAAACAGTCAGGCTGCCTTCAAAATTTGGAGGCTGTACTTAAAAGAACGTTACTGAAATATAGGTAGGAGCATGATGCAAAGACTCAGCTGGAAATAGCTTTTTTAAAAGAGAGCGCATTCTAAAACAGCGAAGAGTTGAAGTAATGCCATTCCCGTTACTGCAGGCACCAGGATGGATAATTCGCTTCAGAGGGTAGGTAACCAAGGGACAGGAGACAAATCAGAAATAACTCTTTTAAGGGTCCCTGACATAAATTTCTATTGATCTTATAAATTATACTGGTTTCTGAGAAAGACCAAGAAGCAACATTGAAGGAGCGATGTACTGGAACTTCTCATAGAAAAGTTCCCAAGAAGGCACTGTTGGAACAATTCAGATGAGAGAAGGTACAGGTTCCAAGGTTTTCTGGCAGGTTTGCAACTAGGAAGTAAGCAGCCTAGCTGATATGCCAGGAGAGCACTTTCTTAAAATCCTAAAAGTATTATATTAAAAATTTATATCTAATTTTTAAAAATAAAAAATTTTCAGATCTAAATGTTGCATATGTCTACAGAGAAGTGAAAGAAAGCCTCTTTTCTGCTCTCTTCTGAAAGGCTTTCTTCTTAGCCCATTCCTTTCCCAGAAGTAAGCCCCTTTTAAAGCCTCATGCGTCTCTGTCCATACCTATTATTATGTTCTTACAAAGTTTTCTTTTTAACTTAACTAGGATGATGATAATTGTTTTGTGATTTGCTTTTTTCCCTTAACAACACATGCTTCTATAACTCTATATATAACTACCTCATTCTATTTAAGGCTGTAAAGAAATCCATACTCTGGATTATCAGTGTTTCTTAACCACTTTGCTATAAAAATCTGTTGCTGAACCAAATAATTCTGTGGGGATAGAAGGGAGTGGTCCAGGATTCCAAACAAAAGAACTCTATTTGGGAATGGAAGTTGGGATGGGCATGATATGCAAATAGACCTGATCCAACCAGACACATTAAATTGAGAAAGACGTCCTTGAGGAAGAGAGATCGATTAGGTACTAAAAATAACTGGCAATGATTTGAGAATGTCAAGGTGAAATTAAGTCCCAGAAAACAAAGCCTCGAAAGGGAGTAGGGGACCCTATAAAGTTACAGTTGAAAGTCAATACTTGTAAAGCCATTTAGAATTAACAAGAAACAGTGTTAAGAATGCTTGTAAGGAAAGCAGTGGGTTAAAAAGAAGTTTGTTGGATCTCAAATTCTTAAACTTTATTCTACCCAAACATTTTTCGCTAAGGCTCATATAAACTAAATGTAGAATAATTGGCCTGTGCAGATTTCCATTTAGTACAACTTCAAAGTATATGGAAGATATCCAATATATACAGGTAGTTTTAAGAATCTGACTAAATTCGAAGGTGGAAAAAAAAACAAGTTTTTTTTTCGTTTTTTTCTCCCCCTATTTCCATATGAACTCAAGTGTAGCTCAGGTCAATTCCTTCCAAGTCATCTTCTGTAAATGACCCAGAAAATTATGTCAACTGCAAAATTTGTCAGAGAAGGAAACTGAGTAAAAAAAATTAAAGTTTTCAAATATTTCAAAACCAAAGACTTTTTTAAGGACTAGCTCTAAAGAAGATGTTAGAAGAGGTTAATTAAGTGGGAGCAGCTGTGAGACCTTTCAAAGGCAGACATGAAACATTCAAGGAAAATATAAGAGCTGCTGGTGTCTTTTTCAAATTTCTGAAATGAGCACACAAGAGTACTGTTGAGGGTTTTATAGCCAAAGGCAGGGCACTTAAATGCACAAAGTGTATGATCTTTCGGATTTCTTCAGCACTAAAAAAATGTATACCTTTTCATCTGGAAATGGCTGTCACTCGTGATACTCTTCTCAAAGAACAAATACTTTAGGCAAAAGACTGGGTAATGAGGCTCAACAATTACACTTTAGATAGCTTCCTTTGATGTCACTTCAAAAAGTATTATATGGCCTGCTTTCCAAGGATCATGGTTTTAAGACTTAACACTCAGCCTACATATCTTGTGTAAGATGCCAGAAGCCACTTTCAGCACAGGACATGAGCTTTGCAGTCAGACGGACTGGGTGCAGGTCCCAGCCCTGCGATATTTACAGCTATGCATTCTAATTACTCTAACTATAGACACACTTTAAAGCGTAGCAACAGTAATATAATAGTTCTTACATCTTACATTACTACTGTGAGGATTGCATGAAATAGTGCTGGTGAAACAGTGCCTAACGTTTAAATGAGCAAGTAGCTAACCGCGGAGGTAACTAAGTTATCTGGGAGTTGGGGACTCTGGAGTAAGAACCGAATTAAAAAACTTAGATAGCTAAACAATTTATCTTTCAGAAAATTCATTTACTCTATTCGGAAATAATTTTGACCTATCTATATACTGTTAAACAAAGAACCCTGGAAGGGGCTGTAACTTAATCATCCCCAAAGTGACGGGCAAGAGAATTGCTTAGGTATTTCTTAATTCCTGGTTCCACTCCAAATAGCCAGGATCAAAATTTCTAGGATGTGGTCCAATCAAGTATTTTCTTAAAAGCTCCCAGGTGATTCTGATGATGGCCAGGTCTGGAAATCACTGTGCTACAGAACCTAACAAAGAACCTGGCAGAGTAAGCAGGACCCACGACTGACTGAAGGGACAAACTAAAACACTAAAGGGTGCTTCTTCTGGAGTCAAAAAAGTTAATTCTCCCTTTTCAGAAAAATGAAATTGAGACGATCTTTGAACATAGTCTATGGAGAGGTCATCCAAAATAACCCCATTAGAATACAGTTCCACCCATTAGTGATTATGTACAGTGTATAATAACACAACAATTAGCTCCCTATATTTCCCACCATATCCACCCTATGAAGCATCATAATGAACCTAGGTGGTAAACCGCTTAAGGGTAATGTCATCAAAGGGTTGACAGACTGAATGGAAAATGAATACCACCAGAGATTATGTAGATCTGTAACACCTATATACTTCACTTTAACTTTGAAGGCTATTTAGCATTAGATGGTCAAGTCGATTTTCAGACCAAAGAAAAGCTAGTCACAAAATTTAAATATATACAACTATTAGATTTGCAGCTGTGGTAATTATCAACTGATGCGGCAATTATCAACTGAATTAATGATAATGATACCACTGGATGCCATTGCTTAGTTGAAAGACTCCCCACCACCTAAATGGTAATGCTTTTTAAATCATAATGTTCACAGCCATTTTGCTATAAGAGCATAATTATAATCAACGTTTCCTTTGACAGTCTATTTCTCTGAAGAGTGGCTTTACTTTGATTCCTTTTTAAAAAAGACTATTTCTTCCATTTCTATCACTTATAATTTATTAAATTTTTGCATTTTATATATTTTTAAAGCTGCTCTGACAGGAAAAAAAATCATACTTGGGCTCTCAGTAAGTTTAGTGGTAAAGCACTGAGATCTGGTACTCAAAACACAGACATCTACCATCATAAACAGCTCACCACAAGAGACATCTGGCCAAGTGGTCTAATCCTCTCTAACAAATGGTCCAGGAATCAATGATTCAGCTCTTCAAATATTTGCTTGCATTCAATCATAATACAGCTTAGTGACATTAAGAACACTTTCTTTTCTCTGAAAATAAGACTTCAGGATTATGCTGCCAAGAAAAGAGAATCTGGTTAAATGAATAACCATAGAAAGAAAAACCAAACTTCAGGCATGAAATTACTATTGCTGTCATCTTCACCTCATCATTCCCAAATAATATTAAAGGATGCGGCATTTTTTTACATCTACTACCCAACCCTCGAAGGCTAAATCATACATCATAAACAGTCACATATACAATACACTGAAAATTTTAATGATTTCCTCTCATTAGAAAATGTTTTGGATTTTTTCCTGAGAGTATTATAAGTGATAACTCCTCATGTCATGTTTACTGTCCCCCCCTTTATTATGAACAATTTCAAACACACAGCAAAGATGATTTTTACAGTAAAATATACCCATCATATACTCATCATCTGTATTATATCATTAACTTTTTACTATACTTTCTTTAGCACATATCCATCCATCTCTACTCATCATCAGTCTATCTCATTTTCTGATGCATTGCAGAGTAAACTGCAGCACACTAACTGGACTTCAATATATTTTTAGAGGTTAAATTTACATATAATGAAATGTACAAGTGCTAAGCATATGTGCTGCGTTTTGTCAAATGCATACATCTGTGTAACTCAAACCCTGTCAAGTCAGAGATCCTTACCCAGAAATATATTTGCTTTTAAAATATCCTGCAGGATACCCCAAAGATCAGATTTTTTTTTTTACTAGATTGTGTTTAAGTGGGAAAAATATTGAAAGACAAGACTGATTATTTGGTAGTGAAATAGATAAGAAATATGTACTGTATATCAAGAGTACACTTGCCAATTGGAACAGAACCACCTAAAATATGTTTTAACAAGAATGTTTTTGTTTCTAGACTCTTAAGCATCTGGCATTTAGTTGGAACTTCACTTTTCCCCAAAAAGGGAAGGCAACTGTAATAGTTTTACGTGCTACCCAGTTGTCCAAAATTATCTACCTGCAGTGACACTGGCCACACAGAGTACTATTATCCCTTGGATTGTACCTTCAAGTTGTCTTGCGAAATGCACTGGATAATTCTGATACTTCTCTTATGCACTGAGGTTGATTTAAGCAAGTACATATTTGAGGGGAAAATATCTATTTTCTTATTGAACTCTTACAGAAAGAGTATCTGGAAAAAGCTTCCCTTAAAATATTGAGAGCATTTTAACCCTGTAGCAGTGGTGTCTGTGGTCAGGTGAGACTTATGGCAAAATGAATTATAGAATATAATCCTGACCTGCAACAGTACAAAGGGGAAAAGATAAATCCTTTCAGCATTCAAAAAAATGTATTAAAAAATAAAATTTAGGGCTGGGATAAAGTAAAAAATTTCCAGAAGCAAATAAGAGTTTAAGAGAGAGAGAGAGAGAGAGAGAG